>PVJA010004854.1:50717-72988 GCA_004027025.1 Myocastor coypus | reverse complement strand
GGCATTTATACTGCTGAGCTATTTTCCTGGGCCAATAAGTGTATTCTCAATGGTCAAAATGCAGTAAGTGCATAGATACAAAGATTGTTTTTAATATATTCACAAGTACAAGGCATCCATTTGAAGTGGACCAAGTAAGAATAAAAGTTTACATTAATTATGATTTTTAAACAGTGGTAGTCACTGAAGATAGGAAAGTGGAATTACTTTAAGTAAACAACTAATTACATGTGAGACTTGGCACAATGCTTTATTCTAAATATTTTCTCTCTTCACAAGGTAGTTCTTAATATAAATATTTTTTATGATTTAATTATCTGTGACCACTTATCAGCAGTAATACAAGTATTAATATTTTTATCGTGTAACAGAAGTGCTATAACCAAAACAAGTTTTCACTTCTGTTATTGCTAATTGATTGTCAAAGAGTCAAAATCCATGCAGTGGTTAGGAGTATCATTTGGGGTGCAATTGTGACTGCTCAAAACAAAGTAAAGTTTAGTCCCAAACAGTGATGAGATAATATAATTGGAGGCAAGGGCCAAATTAATTACCTCTTTTTATAGAAGAAAGCAATGTCGCCATCCCTGCTCTTACAATTGAAGGAGCCCACAGTAGCTCATGTTGGTATGTACATCAAGGAAAGCACAGCTAAGCACACACCTTATAGGAAGTAGAAAGCAGGTGTGTGTGCTGCAGATTATGGGGTGGTGGCCACAGGAAGGGCCGGAAAAGAAAGAGAAAAATGAAGCAGTAAGAGCAACTCTAACTGACGTGACTCAGGCTTTTGGCACTTAAAGTCACACACTTGACTCCCAGGCCCTTCCAAGCCATCTCTCACTGGTGTGGTAACTAAGGGTCTGCCTCCTTGGGTTTCATGAGCTCTTAAACTCAGACCTGGATAATCACTAGAGATGCACCATGTGTATAGCTAAATAAGGGGAAGGGACCGACACCCTCAGCTCATGTGTTTCTGACTGTGTGAGTTAACTGCTCTGGCTGCCTGTTGCTTCACTGATGCTTCACTGCCTTCTACTGCCAAGAAGTGTTTCTCCTCTGAGGTGCCGCTGTGCCCGGATATCCTCCCTGCCGTAGAGCCAGCCACCTATGGCCTCAAACCCCTACAACGTGTTAGCTGAAATTTACCTTTCCTCCTTTAACTTTGAATGTCAGATATTTTGTCTCAGCGACAAAAATTAACTAAGATGAGTCATACAAAAACTGAGCAAACCATTTATAGAAGCTCAACTTGAACATACGAATGGAGATGCAAGGAAACGCACACGCATATGTTCATGTATTTAATTTTTGTTCTGATGTTATGTGTTGCACACAAATATAAAGTTATTCTCTGTGCATGAAGATATCATTTTTCCTTCAGTTTCTTAAGGAACAATGAATACAGGTTATATCTACAATAGGTTAGGAATGATCTGTTCATTTAAGGAAAATGAAGAACTGTAACAAATTCTACTATACTAATACGTGAAATAGTCAGATGTCTCTGTTTATTATTTGCTGTTAATTCTGCTGTTGCTTAAAGAACATTTTATTCTAACTCATAGAAATCAATCTTTCCCTAAAGGGAAGTTATTTCACAGGTATTATTTAAATCAGAAGATAGATTTTTTTTTGTACCATAGTTAAGAATTACATAGGTATAAAACATTGCAAATTTCTGAGACCTAATATTTCTGTAATTTCATTCCATTAAGATATTTATTCAATGTTTTGTCTTTATTTATACTGTCAAGTGACTTGAAAACATGGTTTCTGGTATCTTATTTTTTCAGGATTCCCACAACTAATAACAACACACCTATTCCTTTTGTTACATGTATTTACTGGGACACTTTGCATTAGGAAATAGTGTAAACAATGCAGTAATTTAGATCAAATTAATTAAATTAAGATTACCATATTATTTTTCTGAAATTCTGGTGAGCTTCAAGAATCTAAAAGTTGTAGTTGTCCACTAGTGAGAGCAGCCACTAATGAACTGTCTTCTGTGTGTGTGTCCACCTAAGCCAACCCCAGGATGGTTCCTGTATTTGCCTAAGCTTGCCTAAGCTTGGCTAAGCAGATACTTTAGACACTGAGCTAGCTCCTGGCCCCTACGATAAGCTCTTAGCCAACATCTTTTAAACAGTTGGTCTTCCATTATTGATCTATCCAATAGATGTTTCCCTTACTATAGAGAAAGCAGTTAGATATATAATAATACTAAGTAGCACAAAGAATTCACACAATGGTGCACTCACACATAGAGGAATTCTACAGACAGGAGTCTTAACAGACCAAAATTCTAGGCAGTAGATCCTGAAACTTCTATACTCTACAGAGAAAGAGCTATTGGTACATTTTATTTTTGTAGGTGAAAACAGAGATTATAGGGCAGGAAACAGCTCAGTGGGCTAAGTGCCTGTTTAGGCAAGCACAAGTATTGGGGTTCGATGTCCCACACCACATGCTGCACTGGTCCCACCCCCGAGTGCACTGAGCTGGCCAAGGACACAAGGTATGTTGGTGGATGCCTGTAATCTCAGTGCTGGGAGGCTGAGACAGGAGGGTCGCTATAAGTCCAAGCTGCACAGTGAGACCCTGTGGCAAAAATAAATAAATAAATAAATAAATAAATAAATAAATAAATAAATAGTTTGCAAGTTCATTAAAAGATTGTGGGTGCAGAGTCAATATTTGACTAGTTTATTATCAATGAAGTCTTACATCTAAGTGAGTCATAGAGAATCACCTTGATAGGATACCATTCCTGGCAGTGAAACTAATCTTAGCTACTTTGCCAGATGTGATATGAGTTTAAAAAGAATACAATGCTTGGAAATTACTAGAAAGCTAAATGATTTTTACATTCTTTTGAGTAACTGGTACATGCACATAACACACTATAATTTGTTCTTTTTATTTTTGTATCCCTTCCCCTCTCCTTTTAACCCTTCCGTCTTTCTCTTGATCACCTTTCTTTACTTTTTGCACACATTCACAACATACAATGTTTATATTCCATCTGTAGTGCTTGCACATTTCTTGATTCATTTTTTTCGTCCCTTTCTTTCTCCACTTCTATGTCTTGCTTCTCTTCCTGTATGAGAAAACTGTACCTCCTCACTTCCATTTATTTATTTATCTATTGATTTATTTATTTATTTATTCATTCATTTATTCATTCATTTAATGTATTCAGTATAACCCTCTACTGCACAGATTGGACTCATAGTGATCCTCCTGTTTTCAGCCTACTAAGTGCTGGGATTACAGTTACACATAACCATGCCCAGACTCAGTTGCTGGCTCAGACTCAGTTGCTGGCCCAGGGATTGGGTCAGTGTGGCATGTGGTACCGGGGATTGAACCCTCATCCCTCCAGTTGCCTTGGCAGGTACTTGGTCAGCGAAGCTATCTCGTTGGCACTTGTTTCCTTTCATCTAGCTTTAGCTTTGCTATTTCCTCATGAAGATTGTTTTCAAAAGCACTATTTACAAGGAGATTAGCTTTGTAAAGCTGATGCTGTTGTAATGGTTTATATCTAGATGGCTTGTGAGAGGTGAATGAACAGGAGCTTACCGATGACTTGCTTAAAACTTTGTAGGATGAAGACTGGTAGGAAGAAAGGTCACCAGGGCATAATTAGGAAAGGTTTGTGGTATTCCTTCCCTTAAGGGATCATTCTGTGGTAATTCTCCTCTGCTTCTCAGTAACCATGTCATTAGTTGCACTCCTCTGTGAGGTTGTCCGCCATGTCTGCCTGTCTTTGAGGCACCTAACTGTTAAGTATAAACAGAAGCCAAAATAAACTTCTTAGCTGGGGTGGTAGGTCAGTGGTCTAAGTACATGCTTGAAGAGCACAAGGACCTGAGTTTGATCCCCAGTACCATATGCTATGCTGGCCCCAGAGCCCCAAGAGTATTGTGCCTGCCCCCAGAACCAGGTGTGGTGGTGCAAGCCTATAATCCCAGCACTGGGAAGGCTGAGACAGGAGGATCTCTGTGAGGCTTACCTGCTTAGCAAGACTCTGTACCAAATAAATAAACAAATACAATGTTTTAAAAATAAAGCAAAATAAAATTATCCTTTCAGTAGCCAGAAATATACCAAACACAGTCACCATACATATCCACAAGTATAGATGTTAGGTAAAGCATATAAATTGAATTGGTTGATCAAAAATCACAGTAGATAAATCAAATTAGAAAAATCGATGAAACAAAGAGGTGGACAGACAAAGTAGTGATTTCGGCATTGATGTAGTAAGTAGACCTCATGATGTCCAATCCCCATGCTTTTCAGTGATAAATATAAAATAAATCCGGAACTCAACACATAGACATGTCTTTATGCTTTATCTACATAATAATACTGTGTGTTTAAAGTCTCCTGACATTAAGGACTTTAATCTCTATATGGTAGGTTATGGATGGAAACATTATGAACATATGAAAAAATTAGCATTGCCTCAAACCATTTATATAGTCTTTGAAATAATGGTCTTGTGTTTGAATTTTTGACAGAATTAATGACATGATTTGTTAATTATGCGACATAATTAATGTTGCACCTGCTTGTGTAAATTTCTGACTAATATTTTTGTCCATTAGCTTAATTACATTGTGCTGTTGATTGAATAACTAATAATAATAATAATAATAATAATAATAATAATAAAACAAATAATCTTTTTTTTTAAACTTTATTTTTTTTTAATCTTATTTATTTATTGTTTTCTTGGTTCAGAACCTTTGTTTCTTTATTCACTCATTTTTATAGCCAACTCAGCCCACCCCGAGGGCAGAGCTGGCACAGCATGTGGTGCCGGGGATCGAACCGTGGTCCCTGAAGCCGCCCAAGCTTTCCCAAGCAGGTGCTTTAGACCACTGAGCCATCCCGCTGTGCCCTAAAACAAATAATCTTATTGTGGATGTTATGTTACTTTTTGGTGGATTTTCTTAAGCAGCTATTTTGCTATTGTGTTCAAAGCAATTATAAGTGAAATACGTACAAATACTGCTTTTAATTTAGGAAAGAATGAGTGGCATCAAAATTTATTTGAAAAGCACAATTAGTACTTATTGTAACTTCAAATTTCTTACAGTGTCATATAATTTAATTTGTATCAATGAATAAATTTTAACTACCTTATCTGCTTTCAGAGACTTGAGAAGAAATTGCTTTTTACTTCTATTAAAAGTTTTAGCACACATGGCCTCCCTCATGAGCTGGCAAGGCAATTAACAAGCGAGGCCTTGTGCTCTGTGTCCTTTGTCATGGAACAAATGCTCATGTCCACCTTGACATGTACACGGCAGAAAGGCCAAAGCTGCCTTGGCGTATCAAAGCCATCCAGTGCTGCCTGTAACTGATAAGTGGCCTTGAACAAAGAGCAGCATCTAACCCTTCCCGCGCAATCTGCATAAATACAAAATGACACAACTGCAAGGAGCTGTAGGAAAACAGCGCTCCTGGTTGAGGAGATTAGGTGTGATTGATCATACTGGCGAGAATCTCTGAGGTCCGTGCCAAATCTGATCTGCCATGTCAACTCCTCCAGGACACTGCAGATTTTCTTTCTTCTCAAAAGCACACAAAGTTGTGCTCACTGACACTACTGAAGAGCACCCTTACTTTAGTGGTTTCAACAAAATTGTAAGTACAGTGAATATTTTCTCATATTTTTAAGTGTTAATGTTTTTTTAATCCAGCAGTCAGCATATTAGAAATAAGAAAAGTAACCCTCCTTAGAGCTTTTTTTTTTTTTTATTGTCGTTTCTGTAGAAGTTCCATAATACTCAGTGTTATACTGATATGGAATATGACCTGATTCCTGAGGGAAAATACAAATGAACAGCAGAATGATAGCCTTCTTGCATTTGGCATTTCAGCAAAGCTCCCGAAAAGCTCCAGCTGTCAAGAAGGGTGATTTGGAAATGCTTGAGTCGCTAAGGTCAACAAATATACCTGAAAGGGATTATAAATGGTCACCCTTTTACTTGCTAAGCTGCTTGCTTTCTACTTTGATGAGCACTTTATCATCTTTTAAAAACACACAAGAACATAGCTTAGCAAGTTTTGTCCTAAATTGGATTGAGCATCTCAGACTTTTCAAGAAAAATTCAGAACAGAGGGAAAAGGTATACTAGTGATAAACACGGAAAAGCCTTGTCATTAAGGTAAATGGGAAAAAGTGTTTTAAATATTCATAGATATCATTGTCCACTAATAATAAATACGGCATGAAAATTAGCGGGCCAATTAGCTCAGTGGATTAAAACACCTGCAAGCAGGCACAGGGGCTGGGCTTTGCTTTCTTGGCCTACCGTACAGGTCCCGCCTCAAGGGTGTGCTGAGGTTCTAACTGAGACAAGGCATGGTGGTGTGCGCCTGTAATCCCAGCTCTTGGGAGGTTGTAAACGGGCGGATGACTGAGAGTCTGATCTAGTAGTGAGACGCTAAGCATCCTGGAGACCCTTGCAAAAAAAAAAGAAAAAAAAAATGAGTTGTAAAATAAATGACTGCAACCCTAATTTTTTTTGTAAAATATGTATCTGTAAAATATAATGTAACATAAAACATGATGCGAACTGAACATTTATTTTCCAACATGTGTTGGAAACACCATCATATGAAATATTCACATTCCTACTAATCTTAATCTCATATATATATATAAGCCACACACTCATACTGATTCAGATATATAGTTCTTTTTTAGTAAGCTTTCAAAACTGTCCTACAAGTTCTCATCATACTTCCAAAGAAATAGGAAAATGAAATCCACTCTTACTGTTTTAATGAAAAATTCATGCTTTCACTGTGTCATCTTAATTGAAAAGATTTAGAATTTTTAGAGAATCATAAAACCAATGCAATATGAAAGTTTTAGCTGTTGGAGCTACCAGGGAAGGTCAATTCCAGTGGATTGTTCACTAAAGACACAGTGATTTTTATTAGAGTCATTTATATGAGGAAGTTCATTGCTAGTTGCATCAAGATTAGAAAATGAAAAACATATTCAGTCTCTCGTGATGTTCTTAAAGTTCAGGAGAAAATGAATAAAAGATAAAATGCAGATAGCACTGAGGCGCAGGTCATAAAATAGTGTTTATCACAATTTGGATATCACTTACTAGAGAGAGTTCAACCTACTTACACTTTGTTCTCTGAACTTGAACCTGTCTGTAAAGATTGTTTGGAAATTATTTTTTTGCTTTAAGTTTCAAAAATCATTTACATATGTATTTATCTATTTAGTGATTTATGTATTTGGTACAGGGTCGGACTACACAGCTTCGACTCATAGTGATGGTCTTGTCTCAGCCTAGCTATAGCACCGGGATTACGGTTGTGTGCCACCAGGCCAGCTTTGCGGGCAGGAGTGGCACACCTGGGGTTCTGGGGCCAAAACAGCATGTGGTACCAGGGATTTAACCCAAGTTCTTGTGCTTGCCAGGGAAATTCTCAGACAGCCAAGCTATCTCCCAAGCCCTGAAACTATTTCTAAACTGCAGCCACTATACGGCAATTGGTCTTAAAAGAGCCCTCAGGTCTGCAAGAACAGATAAAGTAGAGTGCTAGCTAGGTGGGACAATTATTTCCCATTTTTACTAACCCAAGCCAATAACAAATAGCCTTTGTAGTGCTGCTTCTCCCAACATTTTCATTAATAGTAATTGTATTCATCCTGGTGCCGGCACATTGGAGAGCAAGGTGTTATGGAATCGAGGTGTGAGTTAAATATCAGGGGGATTCCCTTAACCGTACTTCAACGAAAGCATATGATACACAGTATTGGCTCTGCATTGGTCTTATCAGTAAATATTTTTTTTCTTTTTTTGTATTTTTGAGACAGGGTCTTGCTGGGCAGTTCAGGCTGGCCTTGAGCTCACTTTTGTAGCCCAGGCTGGTCTTGAGCTCACATCGATCCTCCTGCCTCAACCTCCCAAGTGCTGGGATTATAGACATGAGCCACCACACCTGGTTTATCAGGGTATTTTTCTTCATTGTATGTTAATGAATTATGTTTTTCAGCAGAATTTAGAAAATGTATTTTTTCTCTAATAAGTCTATGAGAATAATTTGTCATATCCGTGAAATCAATGAAACTGGATGTATTCTAGAATGAATAATCCCTTGTCAGAGGAAAAAGTGGAAATAGCTGGGTTGCAGATAGATCAGCGGAGTAAGGGCCTGCTCAGCCAAGCACAGGGACCTGGGTTGGATCCCAGGCACTACATGCACCAGCCCCAGCCCGAGGTGCACTGAGCTGCCACTGAGATCCCTGGGTGGTGGCACTTGCCTGGAATCCCAGTGCTGTTGAGGCTGAAACCAGGAGGATCACTGTTATGCTGAGCTGGGAGCGACACCCTGTACCAAATACATAAGAAATTTAAAAAAGGAAGACAAAGTAGAAATGGAAAATAAATATGTGACAATACATTTAGCAACACTAGTCCCTTGAAAGATGCAAATTAAATCAATGGTGAAATTTCATCTCACTATTTCACTCTAGAAAGAATGGCTGTTACGAAGAAATCAACAAATAACAAATGCTGTTAGGGAGGTGGGTAGAAAGGAGCACTTTATCGTTGATGGTGGGAATGTAGACAGGTGCAACCACTGTGGAAATTAAAAAAAAAAAAAAAGCATAGAATTAGAGGTCCCATTCTGAAAAGCTCAACAGATTTAGAAACCATCATAGCACAGTGGTATCTATGCACTTATACTAATAGCAGTGTACCTTGCCGTAGCTGACTGGTAAAGGAACAAAAAAGATACATGTTATTTTGTATGCAGTGGAGTACTACTCAGCCACAAAGAAGGATGAACTTGAGACATTCATAGATAAAAAAGGATGGATCATAACACCATATTCTTTTTTATATATACCATTGATCAAACTCAGGAAGCTTGCGAGTCAGGCACTTATGCCTTTGAGCCGTCTCGCAGGGCATAAAACCATAAACCTAAGTGAAATATATCAGAAAACATGTAATCATTACATTGTCTCTCTGTGTGAAAAAAACAAAATTATACACAAGAACCAACTGTATAACAGGGTTGGTCAGAAAGCTCAGCAGAGTAAAGTGATAAAGTGCCTGCTTAGACAGACACAGCGTCAGGGTTTGATCCCCAGCATCTAGTACCAAACCTGCCCCAGGGTGCTGAGACTGTGCCTATAATCCCAGTACTTATGGGGCTGACAACAGGAGAATCACTATGAGTCTGATCTGTGTAGTGAGACCCTGTAGACCATTTAGTACAACTAAATGCAAAAAAAAAATTAAAAAGTAAAAAATGAACAAAATATGTAACCGATATTCCAAAATAGGAAACATTTCAAACGGAAGGATAACTGGGGAGGGAGGGAGAATAAGAAAGAGGGAAAAGCAAAAATTATAAAATAATGGTAAAATGAAATGGTAAAAAAGAAACAAGGTATATCATGTACAGATACAAGCTCCCTATGATAAATGTGGTCTCTCTCTCTCTCTGTGTCTCACTTTTTTTGTTTTGCTGTCTCTTCTCTCTCTCCCTCCATCTGTATCTGTTTAGCTCTCTCTCACTTGCTTTTTTTTTTTTTTTTGCACAAGGTCCCACTACTGACTCATAGTGACCCTCCTGCTTGTATCTCTTAAGTGCTGGGATTACAGGCATGCGCCACCATGCCCAGACTCCATTGCCTGGCTCAGCGCACTGGAGATCAGGGCTGGCGTGGCAGGTGTGGGCCAGGAACCGAACTCTGGCCCCTGTGCTTCTTAATCCACTGAACTATACCTCCAGCCCTCACTCTTCTTCTCACCCTCTCTCTGTCTTCTCTGTATCTTTCTCCTTCTTTCTTTCTCTGTTTCTTCTTTCTCTCCATCTCTTTCCTCCTTCTGTCTCCCTCTATCTATCTATCTATCTATCTATCTATCTATCTAACTATCTATCTGTCATCTCTCACAAATAAACTTGTGAAACTTATTTTGTGAATATATATATATATATATATATATATATATATATATTTCCAGTAAAAAGTGATCCTTAATTCCAATAAATACTTGAGCAAAAAGTTTAAAAAACTGAAGGTGGGAATGATAAAAATAATTAATGAGTTATTTTTTATATACAAAATTTTGATGTGCAATAGAACAATTATATAGTACAATCATGTACTAATTACAAAAAATAAAAGAAACTCAGAGGCCAGGGAGACTCCAACGTGGCACAAGTGCCTGCTTGAAGAGTGCAAGGTCTTGAGTTTGAATCCTGGTTTTGAAAAAGAAAGAAGGAAAAAGAAAGAGAAAAAGAAGAAGAAAATCAAATTTTTTACTTTATAAACCACCAGTTCCCACTCTCAGTATTTATTTGTTTGTTTGTTTGTTTGTTTATTTATTTTTTTTTGTTTGCTTAGTAACAGGATCTCATATGTTGCTGAGGCCGGCCTCAAATTTATTATGTGGCCCAGGCTGCCCTCACCCTTACAGTGATCCTCCTTCCTCTGTCTCCCAAGTGCCAAGAACATCATGCCAGTATAATTTCATTATTTAATTATATCGTGATTATTCTCCTTTAAAAAATTCATTTCTGATAAAATATTACATAGGAAATGGTAGTTTAAAATAATTATATATTTAGTAAACATAAGTTATACGTGCATAATAGTGCAAATTCAGCAACTTTTAAATAGAAGAATGTCTTATTTGTGAAATTAGTCAACTTTTTAAAGGAAGAAAAAATCCATAATTGCTTTTCAAACATGACAATATATCCTATATTTTAAGGTGTATACCCCACATGCCAGGATTACACCATGCCCAGTGTAATTTATTATGAACTATTTTACCAATGAGATAAATAGATGTTGACTTGGTGACCAATCAAGAATTTAAAAAATTAGAAAATTCATGTAGTGTTCCAGGTAATGAGTTTCTGAATTCCAAATTACATGGTGATCATTGAATGTTGTTCTTCAAAAGTTACATGCAATAAAACATAAGAATGTTTAACTCTTTGCACATTTTTCCAAATAATGAAATGTCAAATTTGAATGTCATGGCATGTTTTATATTATACAACTTATGTAGACAAAGTTGCAAGTTAATTCAAATTGTTGATATTTTGGAAGTATCTTTAAGATAGGATATAAAAATAAAAGCAATAAACTCTTATAAATTGAAAATGTAGAGATTAGATGCGTAACAATATACAGCTTTTACTGTAGTTTCTGAAATAACTTAAAATACCATAAGTAGTCTGTGGAATATCAAGAATTTTGATTTCATTACCAGGTTATTTAACACCCCTAGTAATCAACAGTACTTTTTAAATAACCCACTATGATAAAATCATCAATTGGAAATGAATTAATAATATAAGATATACATACATCCTGCATATGTATTCTAATATATATTATGTAGTAATGAAGTAAAATTATACCCATGATCAACTAATAAACAGTTGTTTTACTCTATGTAAAAGGTGGACATAAAGTAAAAGTATATTTCACATCAATGAACTCTGCAATGGTTGAAGCATTTCGAATATTTATGTTAAATATTTCTTTAGCATAGCTGGTACTTTTTACCAATCATATATTCGGTGTGAAGTTCTTCACTTAAAATCACATATCTTACAGATAAATGGACTACACTCATCTTTAGGCCTTAAAGAACTGAGATTAATCTGTTCTTTCATGCCATCTACCTTTCCATAAAAATGATCACAGTTCCAATCCTGAACATGTCACTTCTTGAGAGATGCTCCCGTACACTCATTCATAGAATAAAATTATATGGAATTCAAGCAATGATCCAAAGGCTGAAGAAGAAAAAATGATAAAGTGACATTTTTCAGGTATGTCATAATATTTCTGCAGTTTATTAATCATATATGTGTATATATATATATATATATATATATATGAACTCTTTTCTTTCACATCTTTATGATCTTTAAAACTAATCATGGACAGCAATTGTAAAAATTCATTTGCAAAGATTTATTTATTTTAGCTCATTCAATGGGTTTTTATATCACTAATTTATATTACTTACAGCATACTACCGCAAAATACCACCTGGGAAATAAATTTTCTGCAGGATTGGCTCTTTATTCTAGATGTCTGATTGATGAAATTAAGCATGTAAATATTTAAGGAGCAAAATTAAGAGGACTGTGAATAGAACAAATATCCTTTTGTTCTGTCCCTTTGGATTTTGAAAGATAATACATAAAACAAATTATATACACAATAATTCCTGCATTTTTATTTAAAATACTGCCACATTGTAGCCACTAATACATAAACTTATTATTTATATTTAGAATTGAAGAAGATTCAGATTTCATATAGTTCTGTAAAATAAAAAAAAATTATTCTATCAAACAAACAGATTTAAATTGGGTAAAATTTCTTTGTGAGTGAAAAAAGATACCTGATGGCAATTTTCCTTGTATCACATGTGTTTTTTTTTAAACAAAAGGATGAATCCTTTGTTTTAAAACTATTTGTGATAGAGGAATCAATCCCCAGGGAGGAAATAATTATTTATATTTCAACTGCATTTCAATAGAAAAATTAGTATCATTAAAATAGCTCATTAAAGTACAAAATAAGTATCTTATATTCAGTAAATATAAGAAAACTTCTTCGAAGTTTTATGTGTAAAATTTTAGTGAGTGATAACATAATATGGTGATCAAAAATATATCCTTTTACTATACTTTTAAAGGTATGTGATATTAGAATTAAAATCTGTGTGTGGAACGTGGGCAATGGACACAAAAATTGTGAATATTTTAATGTACAGAAGTTTAAAAAAATGGGGAGAAGGAGGAGCAATAGGAAGGGTAGGGAAAGAGGAAAAATGGGAAGAATTAAAGTGGGTGACTTCATAAGTTGTAGCATATTTGAAATGCATTCACCAACACGCTCATTACCGTCTATATACGAACACAGTATTCATATGTGAGCATAGTTTTCGTATGTCAGTACTGGAGAGGGGAATTATTGCAAAAACTTTCAAGAACAAAGCCACCATGAAAAACTTCACAGTTGCATGAATCTTGAAATACATAAGAATGGAAAAGTATAAAAATGAATTAAGATATGTCAAAGACAAATATAGAAGCCAATAAAATCTACATTGAAAGAACAATGCTTGAAGCACTGCAGATGAAGTGCAGGGTGAAGTAAAAACCTCCCCACATTAGAAACGCTAGGCACATAGACTGTCTGCTAAGGAAGGGCAGAGGAGCTGAGTAGTGCTAACTGAAGAGAGCAGACATACAGACTTTAACTAGAAGAGCCAAAGAAATAGGGTTGCCCAAGCCCTTTCTCTTCCAATTTTACCACAATCTGTCCTGTAGTGGAAGGAACAGCTAGGCTAGAGATCCATCACATATTTGGGGCTAGAGTAAGGCCCTCCCCTGAGCCACAGATTGCTAGATGTGAGCCATTTAGACACGTTGTTGGGACTAGAGCAAAGCCAGTTCTGGAAACACAGCTTACCAAGAGTACAGGAGCTGACTTTTACTTCAGCTGCACGTTGACCGACATCTGACTTTGGTGTTCCTCCCTGGTAACTACAGCATAGATAGCTCTAAAACTGTTGCACTGTCGATGTTCTCAGCAAAACACTGGAGCCCTCGTCCTTTGGACTAAGTCACACGCTCTCCCCTTTTGTACTGTAAGCAAATAAAGACACAAACTATTGAGTTGCTCCTTGATGAAAAGCATCAAGGGGATGAAGAAAGGAAGATGAGAGATGAAGGCTGAGATCTTGTGGTTCCCTGACTCCTGATGGGATGAAAGGAACTGCCCCAGAACAGGAGAGCATTGATTTGTGCACTCAGGATGCTGATGTCAATCTCAACCTCTGCTTAGCAACTTGACTGCAAGCTGGAAGAGCTTTGCTACATGACTTAGGGAGCTCCCCATGTACTTGGGCTAGCTTTGTCTTAGACCCACACCTGTGACTAACTTCCAGTTTCAGCTACTCCCTGCAGTCTCTGTCTCTCCATCAGAGAGGCCATGTTCCACCTGGTCCCAGTTTTTCTTTGTTATATGTCTGGTCTTTTCCTAACTTCCCATCACCCTTTCGGGTCCCCACCATCCGCATTGAATTGGCCAGTGTAGAAATGATGAAAGGTTAAGTACCTGACCACTCTTTGACATGGGCTAAATAGACTTAGTACAAAGAGATGGACTTGAGACCCTTTGGAGGTCAGGGACAGAAATATATTGTTTAGGTGCAAAATGCTCCCAAGTCTCACACACTCAGCGATGAGGCTTTGGTAGATGACTTTCCCATGGGGCACTGTAATTATTAGTGAGTCATTGCCCTGATGAGCCTATGGCAAAATGGTCAGTTAGAGGTGCATCTCTGGCACCAAACGTGGACTCTTATGTGACCACCTTGGTGTGTGGAGCTTTCTTCCGTGGCCTACTCCCAAGATAACTTTTCCCTGCAGCCACCAAGCATGGGTTGAGTCCAATGGCAAACATAATCAAAGCTTCTCTTTTACATGATGGCTGTTGTCTATTTGTTACCAACAACTGGAAAGCAACTGATACAGGGTTTTTTTCTGCCCTTTTCTGTCAAGTACTGTTTATCTCGGAAGTTGAAGACACATATTCATCATGCCTATATTTATTGTTGTTGCTTTTTCTTCATTTTACCACTATCTAATAACCCTTTTTATTGTTCCTTTTGTAAAAAGTGTGTTTGGCTGTTACATGGTCTCACTACACAGCAAAGACTCATAGTGATCCACTTGTTTTCAGCCTTCACAGTGTTGGAGTTGCAGGCATAAGCACATATGCTTGGACTCTGTGGCTAGCTCAGCCAGCCTTTGGGGTCCAGCTGATGTGGGCTGTGGAGCGGACCTGGATCCATGGTCCCTGCGCTTGCCTAAGTGTTTTTTTTCTAAATTTTCTTCATGATTTCTCTTGAGAAACCTACCATTTGTCCTTACAAATGATTTCATTGTTGTTTCTAACAAATTTCAAAATTCTTCTTAAGCCTTGTGATGGTCTCTGGTTTTTGGATATGTCTAGATGTGCCAGTTTCAACTAAGTCTATTAAAGTGTCAGATGTGAGTATGAGCACTACTTTGAAAGAGAAGAGTAACTACCAATATATCAAATGTTGAGATCAAGGGCCAGTGAGACAGCACCAGCTTAGGCCAGCATAGCCAAGTGTCTAAGGATCTTGGTTCAATTCCTGGCACTACATGGGATGCAGGCTTCACCCCCAGTGTGGGTTGAGCTGGACAGAGTCCAGTCATGGAGGCACACAAATCCCAGTGCTGGGGAGGCTGAAAGCAGTAGAATCACCACGAGTCTAAGCTGCTTGATGAGAACCTGCAACAGCCAAATACACTTAAAAAAGAAAAAAAAATGAGATAAAAACATATTATGAAGAAATTAGTTGTTTACATATCTCCACCAGGTTGCTAATCAAGGAAAAGAGAGTGAAAAAATGAAATCTAGTAGGCTGCAAATAAATTAAACATCGATGGAGCACACATTGATACCATTTGTAATAGGTAGAAAGAAAAAGAAGGGGAGTTCAAAGGAGTGGAAAAATGATAATTCAAACAAACACTCTGAGATATAAATGGAGGTGAGAGAAAAGTTCATTATATCTAATTGTTGAACTAATGGTATTTAGCTTGAGGCATTATTGTGGGTTAATATAACCCACCCTATACTTTTCTGATGACTGACATATTGCAGCACTATGGTAGTCAGCTGTGCACCTCAGTAGCTGCACCTGATGGCTGCAGGTCTCTGAGCTCTACTCTGACTTGAAATTCCTGGCTGAGCCAAAATCAGGAATGTCCTTCAAAATTGGCACACTCTGTAAATACTGATTTCAAAGAACCTTTGGGTTGAGTGGATGCTTGTGGGTTTTGACCTCAGGCCCTTGTGCTTGCCAGGCAAGCACTTATTCTATTGAGCAATCACCCTAGCCCTGACGTTTCTGTACTTGTTCTACCTATGTTCCATTTAGCTCATGCTGTACATCCATAGTTGGTCTTCATGGCACCTGTGCAATGCGTTACCTAGTGACCTATGTGACTATCTCAGAACAACCTGAGTGCAGCGTCTTCTGTTTCACCATAGTTTTCTAGAAAACAATGATGAGACCTACAACCTAAACACCAAAGTTCTTTCTGCATATAACTTTCCTGTCTCTAATTAAAATATATTACCATGGTATATAAAGGTTAATCAGATAAATTGTTATCAAGATACATACATTCTGTTAGTTCTGATTACCATAGAGATTATTAAAATCTAAAGACATATGAGTGTTAAAAGAATTCTTAACAGAATGCCTTGTAAAATACTGCTTTCTATGGTTTGTACTCAGTCAGGAGGTTTAGAAATCAGGTTTCCTTCTACAGAGAATTTTCTGTCTTAGTGCAACATATTTAATTTCCCCAAATTCTTCCAAACTAACTTTGGCATTTTTCAAAAGACTTTGAAGGTTCCCCAGAAGGTAGATATTTCTAAGGATAAGACTTCAAATACTGAAACAAATTTCATAACACACCTGTAAAATTATCTTAAAGGAAACTGTGTGTGTGTTTCTGTCTGTGTTTGTTACATGTAGTATAGTGCATGCTTGTATATAAACATAATAAATAGAATATTTTTCTATATGTTTTAGCATACAATTTGAATAATTTGCATTTGTGCTTAATGTGATTTATTTTTAATTTATTGACATTTTTCTATCTGTCTGTCTGTCTGTCTGTCTGTCTGTCTATTTTGTCTTTTTGAGACAGAGTCTCACTATGAAGCTCAGGCTGGCCTTGAACTCACTTTCATAGTCCAGGTTGGTCTCAAACTCACATTGATCTTCCTGTCTCAGACTCCCAAGTACTGAGATTGCCCGCATGTGCCACCATGCCCAGCAACATTTTTCTTTTTAAATTTATGTTTTACTGGTTTATGCTTGCAGGAAGTAAGTACTACATTCTGCATAAGTAGTTGGGATGTTACATAAAATGATTTAATTCTTTTATATCCTTTTCTCAATCCTCCTTCCAATGGAAAGCATTCTTGAGGTGGGACTATATGTTATGCAAATATGTGAATCACATAAAAGTATGTATCCAGTATAATTTTTATTGCATGTAAGTCAAAAATTACAGGTCAACTAAAAGTCATTTGCTTTTGTGGACACAGTGAGTATATGCAAACTATTGAGAAAAATTTCTGTTACAATTAATAACAAAAGGAGAAAAATATCAAGATGAACTCCTTGTAGAAACACAAAATGCCAGGCTGCAGATACTTGCATGGAAATAAGTTAAACCTTTGATGCGCATACCACATGCAGCACTGACCCTGCCCCCAGGCACTCTGAGCTGGCGCTGAGTCTGTATGTGGTGACACATTCCTCCAATCCCAGCGTGGGGAAGCTGAAAGCAGGAGGATGACTATGAGTTGAAGCTGCGCAGTGAGACCCTGTACCAAATACATAAAAAAGAAACAATACAAAAGAAATAAGCTCAACTTTCTTTCTTACAAAATATATTTTTGAATAATAAGTAACATAATTCAATGATTGCAAACAATCTATTTCTCAGGGTGAAGTGTATAACAAGAAATGAGGTTTAAGACTGGGCATGGTGGTGCCTACTTCTAATCTCAGCTCTTGGGAGACTATAAACAGCAAGATCACCACGAGTCTGATGTAATAGGGAAACCCTGAACACTCTGTAGACCCTTCCCTAAAATACAAAAAAAAAAAAAAAAAGATAAAATAAAAAAATGTTTTATCAGAAGGATCAAGTATTCCTCCATCAGGAAAATATTGATGTATACTTTTATTCAAGACAAGGTATGATCAAATATACTGCTTAATTTAGGTACTTCTAAGGCCATTTTAATGTCATAATATCCACTCCCTGGCCACATATTATCTTATATTTTAATCATTCATGGAATTTATCAGGTTAATAGTTGACTAGTTACTATGATCTTTCTTTCTTTCTTTCTTTCTTTCTTTCTTTCTTTCTTTCTTTCTTTCTTTCTTTCTTTCTTTCTTTCTTTCTTTCTTTTCTTTCTTTCTTTTTGTGGGACCGAGGTTCAAATTCACCACCTTGCACTTGGCAGGCAGACACTTGTGCCATGGAGCTATCTCCTCAGCCCCACCATCATCTTCCAACAAAAATTTCCATCTTTGAGAGCCACATTCATCTTTCACATGATGCTGCGTGTAGGGCAAATTGTAACATAGAGCATCATATATTTCAATAAATGGAGAAATGGATGATGAGTAAATGAATGAAGGAATAAACAGGCTAGATGAGTTTCACATTTCAATGCTCTGTTATTTAAGTTGCTTTACAAATACAGGTCACTAAAATAGAATCAAGATGATCGGAAGAAAAAAGAAGTAATCAGAAATTATTAACACACCTTCCAAGAAAATAAGTATAAAGGTCGATATTGAACAATGAAAAAGCTGTTAAATATATGCTATTTCAATGGACATTAGCATAAGGTAATTTTTTTATATGGCAAGTAATGCTAGGTGAAGGTTTTTCACTCCTGAAATGGAAGAATGACACATTTTCTAAGGAATTGGACTCTTGCAGTCATTAACACAAAAGTATCTTATTGTCCTTTTGCAAATCTGGGATGATTCTATTTTCTCCACTTGAAAATGTGCTTGTGCTTTTAAAAATAGATATCCTGTATGAGATAAATGTGAGCATTTCTCTGAATATTTCCATATAAATCTTTGAAATAATAAAAGAATATATCCCCTGGATTGTCTAGTGAAACTTTTTATCTAATAAAACATTTCCAGAGGCACAGCTGGAAGCACAATTTGCTGACAGGTGCTTTCTGGAATGGACTATTCTCAGAAGTGTGATATCTCAGTTACCTTATTGTCGTGAGAACTAGGAAGAGAAGGGGAAACAGTTGTCTGTGTGTGACAATGTCTCTGAGGCATGACTGGCAGTGAAAGTCAGGGCAGTCAGTTAGCTGTTTAATCTTGTACCTGTCCTACTCATAAGTAATGACATACTTCCCATCAATCAGACAATTCAAACAAAACATATTATGACCTGCATCAGTTTAATGGAAGTTATCAGTGAAGTATTTCTTGTTTTCCTTCTTTCATTCTTCATTTCCTTTCATTTCTTCCTGTGTTTCACATGGGCATGTTTGAAATGTTTACACATGACTAGGAAAATTTTCAGGTAACTGAATATAGTGAGCGACGACCATATAAAGTTTGACGAGGTTAAAGGCAACCTCCAAAGAGTAACACCAAATCAATTCAAAAGCTGCTTTCTTATGTGGTTACCAAAGCTATTGCATATAAAATTGTAATAACACTACTGCTAATTGTATCGTTAGTATTAGTGATATTAAAAAGTTTGCCTTATGTCACACATAAGAAAACTTAAACCGGAGGTGACATAATGCACCTACAACCTCTGTACTCAAGTGGCTGAGGTAGAAGGATCACTGTGAGTTTGAGAACAGCCTGGGATACAAAGTGAGCTCAAGACCTGCCTGAACTGCACAGTGAGACCTTACCTTAAAAAAAAGAAAAGACGAAAGAAATTAAAAAAAAAACTTAGATTCAAAATATTATATAATCTTTAATGAGTAATTCAGGTTGATTTTAAGTTAATTCATTATTGGAAGATATTAGAGTTTTTGGAGGGCATGGCTAAAACAAAATGTTAATGTAAAAGCACATTTTAATATTTATTTTGGCATTCATCTTACATAAAATTGCTCTACCAATTGCCAGAAAGTTAAATGGCATTAATTTATTGTATTTGAAAAGCATTAAGTGGCATAATTAAAACTTTCAATGTTGTGTTTCATAACTAGAGCATGAAAGGAACCAGCGCAAACGCTGAAAGATAGCTGCTTTTGTTAGCAAGACAATAGAAATTTGAAGAAAATTTAATTTTAATTTCACATTTTAGAAGCTTTTATGAAAAGCAACTCAATTCACAATCTGTTTTGTTAACTGTTAATTAATGTTAGTTTCAGGCCTAGCCCTATGCTGGAGGGAGTATCTACCACTGACCTGACTATTTTGACCAAATTGTTTAAAAATTATTGTCTTCTGAAGTTTACAATTACTGAATTTTGATTCATTTAAAACATATCTTATGGCTAACGTTTCCTCCTTTGTTCATTGAGTCTGTTTCCATTTCTTGTTTAATCTCCTTTGCTTAATAAAATATTCTACTGATACAGAATTCCTTTTGTGCTGCCCCTTAGTTCTTTTCCCACAAGACAGAACTTGTCTTTCAGCCACCATAATTCATGAAAATTTGATAAAATCATTCCTTACAACCTACTTTTAACACATAAACCACATCTTTTAGGTTTGCATGCAAACCAAGGCAACTAAGTAAACAGCCAGCATTTCTGTCCCTTGCCATTCAAGGTCACCAGAACCCAGGACACGAAAGGACTCCACCTTACCGAGATGTAAATCATGTATCACTTCATAAGTAGACAGATGAAGCAACTAATGAAGGATTCTTCTAATTATTATCTGTATATTTGGGAATCTCCTCTCGGCTGGGCCAAGTGTCCAACTGCTGCCGGCTGCTTCCACACATACAGGTCTCAATAGCCCTCTAGCTGCTGTACATCTGGGTTTTGTTAGCACTCCTCAATAGTGTGAACTTAAAAAATTAACCAGTTGATTGGAACAAAAATGTTTTTATTTAAATCAAATGTACAATAACATTCCACATGAAATGGAAAGTTGAAGATAAGTAACTCAATAATAATCATTCAGTCAAAGAAATAATCATACTGTGTTAAAATATTTTTTAAATACAAATTGTCCTAAATGGCTGATGCATACTAATTGCTTTATTACATTCATAGATGTTGGTAAAATGGTCTTGTTCACAATCACAAAATGTGCAAACATAAACAATGAAGAATACTGTGGTTTGCTCTTCCACCAACAGAAGAGGTTATCTTTTTTCCCACAGCCGCTCCAGCATTTGTTGTTGGTTGACTTCTCGGTGACAGCCATCCTCTCTGGGGTGAGAAGAATCACAGCGTTGCATTAATTTGCATTTCTTTAATGACCAGTGCCAAGAAACATATTTCATGTATTTATTTGCAATTTGCATTTTTCCCTCTGAGACATGGACATTCGTCTCCAATGTCTGTTTTTGGACTGAGGCGCTGAATTTTGGGGGCCTGATTTTCTTATAGTTGTTTATGTGTCCTCGATAGAAGTTCTTTGTCTGAGGGACAATTAGCTGAATTTTTTCCCAATTCATGGATTTTCACTCTATCGGTGATTTATTTTGATGTGCAGATCTCTTTAATAAGATAGATCCGAGTTGTTGATCCTTTGCTGTAGTCTCCACGCAGTGTGGTTTTTGTTCATCAGCTCTCTGCCTGCACCTACATTTTCAGGATTTCTGCCTACTTTCTCCTCCATTTGACTTCACGTTGCTGTTTAATATTTAAATCCTTGATGCATTTTGACCATAGTTTAGTCAGCGGTGATAGACATGAGTCTAATTTTAGTCTTCAGCATATGGAGAGACAAGAAATCAGTGTGGAGATTCCTCAAAGAAAGCAGGATATGAGTCTGCAGCCACTGAGCTAGTCCCTTCTTGGTATCTTTTCAGAAGAACTGAAAACACAATAACAAGGCAATTTGTTCCACCTATGTTTTTAGCAGCACCATTTATTATAGCTAAGTCTTTGAAACAGTGCAAAAGCTTATAAGCTGAGTAATGAATAACAATTAGTATTTTTATACAGTGGAGTATTATTCAGTTACAAAGAAAGATAAATCTGAGGCTTTGATAGGTAAATGACTATGACCAGAGACCACACACATAAGTGAAATAAATTAGATCCACATGTGTAAACATCATATTGTTTCCCTAGTCTAAGAATCTGAAATAGTAAATAAAATCCAAAGGGTATAATAGGTGCTTTACTCCTGAAATACCTTCCCAGCCACACAATTAGCATCATTAAAGGGAAAGAAACCACTAAAAAACAAAAATAAACTATGATGACCGAAAAGGAGAAAAGAAAGAATGAAGGGAAATATGCATGTATTATCGTAGATAAGATATTGAATTATTGAAAGGAACAGTTTAAGGCTAACAATTTCGGACCAAGTTTACATGCTTATATCTTGTTTTTTTTTTTTTTTTTTTTTTAATAAAATTTTTTTTTTTTTTTTTTTTTTTTTTTTTTTTTTTTTTTTTTTTTTTTTTTTTTTTTT
>PVJA010004854.1:0-50617 GCA_004027025.1 Myocastor coypus | reverse complement strand
ACAATTTATTCAATAAAAATGCGGCATGTACTCTTCCATGACTTAGTGTGATTCAAAATTTTAGCCAATACTTTGATTAGAAAAGTATGTACTATGATAAAAAATAAGCATTTTGATATAGCTTAAAAATTCTAGAAAAAAAAATTTTTTTGAGCAGAACATATTTATTGAGGGGAAGAAAGCTCCTGTCTGAGAGAGGGACAGGAGGGGGGACCCAAGTGGGTGTCCCCCAAAAGTATATTTCAGGTCTCACTTTTTTATATTATTATTATTATTATAGCCAGCTCAGCCTGCCCTGGGGGCGGGGCGTGCACAGCATGTGGTGCCGGGGATCGAACCATGGTCCCTGCCACCGCCTAAGCTTTCTTAAGCAGGCGCTTTAGACCACTGAGCCATCCTGCTGAACCTAAAAATTTTAAATGATATAAAAATATATTAAGTTAGACAAGGTAGAAAATTAGTTACTGGCTAAATATAATTTCAAATATTTTTAATTCTTGATTTTTATGTTTCATAGAATTTTCAAGAAAATTGCACTTTTACCTATGTGACTGTTTGATTACACATAACATATAACTTTTCAATGGATATGATGAATAATTTTAAAGAATTTTTCACTTGTGGACATTATATGTTATGATTCCTTTGTCAAATGAAACAAAATTATAGTGTCATTCCTAAATTCATTTCATGTGAAAAGTTAAAGTGAAAGAAAAGTTAACACAAGAGAGTTTGATTTTTATAAACCATCCATCATATTGCCACATTTAGGAAAATGTTTTATAATAATCTTATCACTGTAAAAAAAAAAATAAATCACCTTTAGAATGCTTACTTTTTTAATATATAAGCAAATATATCTCCCAGCACACTGGATTTGTTTTTTAAACTTGCTAGCAGTGAAACAGACTTAAACTGCTCTTTTCATAGAGTGTTTCAATTGCAAGAAACTTTTTCATGTATGCATTTTTGGAACTGGAGACTTTCACCTATGGGTTTCCTGTTTTTAGGAAGTGAGAAACCATCCTAATGACAATTGAAAGCTGAGAGCTGTTCTGAGTTCACGGTCTACATTAACGTGGATCCACTGATTAAAATTCTTTATCAACACTACCTTAGTTGGGAGATACTCTTAGGTAAAATTTTTAATCTATCCATCGTCTAGTGGGATCCTACTATCTTTCTCTTATTGCTTTATCAACGTAAATATTCAAATCAACACAAGCTATACAAATCAGCATGGAAGGTGAATTATTGGCTTTTTGGAGCTTGACTGAGCTGTGCGATTAGAATATCTTTCACAGGAAGTGAGTGTGTTGCTGTGTGGGTCTTCTGTCAATAGAGAAGCTCAGAAGAAAAGCACTTGTCTCCGTGCTCCTCTAAGCTGTAGATAGAACGCCATGGTCAGCAGGTGGAGGACAAAAGTCACTATTTCCACTTGAGAAATCAGCTGTGTACCGCTCTCAGCTCTTCTGGGCTACCATGTGCTCTGTTGTGCTTCTGCATCCTGAAACCACGAACAGTATTTTGAGTCCTGGTAGTAATCAAATTACTCTTACTTCATTCCTAGTTTGTACTGCAGAGAAAAGTTTACTTTTATGTATTTCAGAATGAAACTGGTTTCACTTGAATAATCTTTCTTCACATTAACCCAAAAATCAACAAACTCACCTAAGCTCCATAGTATACATCTTAGAATGTAGAATAATGTAACACAGTTGTGCTTCAACAGATAAACTGTGTCTCATCATATACATGACTACGTGGATTGTGGTGGAAATATATTTTGGGCAGCATTTTTGAATTTTTCTTATCAGGATTACTTGGAAATACTTCTAATCTTTAATTTAGAAACCTTATAAAACCTCATATCCAGCCGGGCGTAGTGGCGCACCCCTGTAATCCCAGCATTCCGGAGGCTTAGGCAGGAGGATCGGTGAGAGTTCGAGACCAGCCTGGGCTACAAAACTGAGCTCAAGGCCAGCCTGAACTGTACAGCGAGACCCTGTCTCAAAAAGACAAAAAAAAAAAAACCCTCATATCCAGAATTATTGAAGAACAATAGCAATGATATCGACCCTGTGGTATCACGCAGAGAAGGTCTTTATGGACACTGCTTGCCTCAGTGTGGTGGGGATATTCACCTACAAATTCAGGACCATATAGCAGAACAGCATGTGACATAAACCAATGGCTGTGTCACATCTGGGCAGGGTTGCACACCATACCACCACGTCACACTGCTACATCCAGCTCAGCTGCAACATGCGGACAGAGGGATCATTAGCCCAGCAGTAATCATTAAAGACAGTTTAAAACCAGACAATTTATTTGAAGATGGGAAAAGAGGAAAAAGAGTGAACAGAAAGCTACATATCTCAAGTAGGAAGAATTCAGTTATAGATTGATCATAGATCTTTCATCTGCAGCTCCTTTTATTGAGATCCTAGCCCTACATAGGCTCCTGGAATTTGATTGGCTCCCTGGCTTGTCTTTCATCCTATCTTTGAATGTATTCTGGTCCTGGGACCTATTCCTACCCTTTGGAGGACAAGAAGGTTACAGGAGGGGGTTTAATGCACTGGTGGCCTAGGCTAAATGATTAAGTAAACGGCAAATGTGTGAGGAATCCTCACACATTTCCCAACCTAGGGAATTTCAGGTCCTCAGTTCTTTACCTTCGTCTTCCCAATTGCTTGAGTTTAGCTTTCTTTGTCTAACTCTTCAGGATCTAGTTGTCTTTCTCTTCTAATTCTTTCTTCTGTTAACAACGGAGTTTAAAGCTGTCATTAATTTTTAATATGGCTCACTGATGTCTTTGTTTCATCTCTTCCCTGCCGATAGTGCGCTATCCCTATAGTTGCACCAAGGAAAGGGTAAGAAATTCAATTCCGGAGAAAGAAGCAGGTTTGTTATTATATAGCTGGTACCTAGAAGGCCCAGAAGAGCTAGTCAGCAAGACAGGCAGCACCAGAACAAGCGTGCAAGGGAAAAACATGAGCTTTTTGCTACATCTTGTACTATGTTTGCTTGATTGGTATTGAAGCAGCATTCTCAGGTCAGCAAGAGGATCCAGCAATCTATAGTGCCTGCTTAGGCAAGCTAAGCAACCATAGGGACTGCGATTCGAGCCCTGGCACGATATATTGTGCGAGCCCCACCCCCAGGGAAGGCTCAGCCAGCCATTGCATAGATAGATAGATAGATAGATAGATAGATAGATATAGATATAGATATAGATATAGATATAGATATAGACGTAGATGTAGATATAGATATAGATATAGATATGGATAGCATTCTCTCACAAAGATGTATACAGCAACTCTTTTTGGCTATAGAAATAGCTAGACCCCTACAACTTTGGAGGGTCACCCCTGTCAGAATCTAACTGACTCTGTAAGGTAAGAATGATGTCAGCTATTTTGTTGAGGCTGTTGGAGAGATCGTGAGATGGGGAATAATAACAGTTAAGAAAGTAGTCAGACCCACTACCAGTATCCCGGCAGCAGGCAACGGCAACACTCAGACCAACATGCGTGAGTGTTAATAGCAAGTCCTTACTGACAAATCAGGATCCTCACCCTCACTCCAAGGTTCACTTCCTTTTGGTCCAAGCTGAGGCCAAACCACAAGAACAATTCTGCCCAACTTTGTATCTTGGACCCTAACCTGGGCCAAAACCACAGAAACCCTCCTTTTATTAACATCAAAAGTCCCCCACAGACCAGGTAGCCCTACTTGGATTAGCCCTCCCTAGGCTGTTCCAGCCAGCAAATACCCTCCCCTTAAAACCCATAAAATCCCTCTGTCCTTTTAAATTCAGCACTGTCTTAGTGCACTTTGCCCGCTTGCTCCTACCTCCAACAAAACTTCTTCTCATGTCAGAGTGCCTGGCTTGGTGATTCTGTGTGGCTCTACTGCTTTTATTATCCAAAATGGGACTGTAAAGGTTACAGGAGGACTCTGATTCTAGGCTGAGTTATGTCAGTGTATAGGTGCTTATCCAGCTAGTGGACATCCCACAAAGGAAGAAGAGTCCTGGGCTGGGTGAGCAACATTGGTTACGGATGTGAGTGGTTTCCTAGAACACCTCAAAGGGTATCCTCAAAGGGTCCACATGTGTCCCTGATAGAGGACAAGACTGGTATCTGTTGTTCACTTCTCCAATGTAGGATACATTTTTTGTGCCTGCTAGGAAGCATCTTGAGGAGTGGTTAAATTAGTCAAGAGGGCCCAACCTGAGTGAGTAAGAGACTGGCTGCAAGTGGTCTAAGGAGTATGATCATGCATGGGATGTGGCAGCTGTTGTGGAGCTCTGATGGCCAGCTAGGCGGTAAGGGTGGCCTAGCCTTGGGAGGACTGGGAAAGGAGAGGATGGGGGAATGGAACTTCACGTGGGAGCTGGCAACTGACATGATCCGATGGGCTGAGTAGCTGCAGCGCACAGTTCCGTGAGGAGGAAGAGGAGAGGTCCTGTGGTGTGCCAACGGAGGGGCTGCCTTGAAAGCAGTCAGGGGTGTGAGGAAACAGAGTGCTATGGGTGGTGATGGGTGCATGGCTGGGCTTGGTCGAGCCTTGATGTACAGAGAGGCTGCCAACATACAGCAGAAAGAGGCAGGGCACACAACCAGTCTGCATTCTTTCTGTCATATCATGGATAGAGATGTTGGGAATGGCCCCTTGGTTACGGAGTGGGCTGTTTATTTCACACTGGGGTCAGTGAGGGTCTAGATCTCGGCAAGGCCTGGAGCAGCCAGAGAGGCAGCTGCAGTCATAGAGATGCAAAGCCCGCAGTTTCTGGCCCCAGCAGGAGTGGATGGATGTGCGTAGCAAAGGGGAGCAGGGACATTGTCTCTGTGGAGCTGAGTGTGAGCTTAGTGAGGTGGCCCCGAGACGGCCTCGAGCTCACCTCAACTTCCCAGACGGGCCGGAAACAGTGTGGAGGTTCCGCTGGACTCCAAGCGACTTGGACAACTCTTGGATAGTTTGACTAATGCACGCCAGGCCAGTCTTTGATTGAATGGAGGTAGGAAGGCCAAATGGGGGATGGGATGAGATAGGAGGGAGGTGATGATGGCTGAGAGCTTTGCTGAGTTGGTGAGAAGAGCCCGCACCCATCCAAAAAGATAACAGCTCAGCAGGAAGAGCTTTAGTTTCTTTGCCCATGCACATATTTGAAATAAATTTGCCCTTTCTGTGTTGGAGAAAATCCCATCACTTGCTGTGTAGCCCAAGGAAGGAGCATCGGAAAACACTGAGCCGCAGTTGTGGCTCAGTCACTTTTCTCAGACTGCTGTGACAAAACACCTGACGCGGAAAGTTAAAGGGGCAAAAATTCATTTAGCTCACATTTATAGCGGTTTCGGTCCTTAATTGGATGCCTCCAAGGCAGGGCGACTTCACCGAGGAGAGCAAGTCCTGTCACACAGAAGACAAAAAAGCAACAAGGGAGAGAGAAGACACAAACCTCTTTGGATCCCTTATGCTACATCCAATCTGCTGGGATTAGGGCAATGCCCATCCAATCAGTGAACTGATCCAGCAATTACCCATCCTCAGTCCCCGGACCCTTCATCCTAATGCTGAGTCATGGGTCAATCTCAACATCTAGATACACCCATCTCTGAAAATCCCCATTTAAAAGAGCAGGAAGCTTTGGGAAGATGTCTAAACACGAACCCTAAGAGGTTGCAATAGAGACAGAGCTCTGAGCAGGGATAGTTTTAAGAACTCTTTTTTTTTTTTTTTTTTTTTTCTTTTTGGCTGGCTCTGACAGCCCTGAGGATGAGGCTATCTTGGTATGCGGTGCCAAGGATCAAATCTCAGTCTCCCAAGCCTGCCTCAACCGGTGCTTTAGACCACTGAGCTATCTTGTCGGCCCAGAAGAAGATTTCAGGAGGGAAATTAAATGAGAGACTAAAGGAGTCCGGGTAGGGGTTTATAGCCTGTATAGCTTATTGGCTGTATGAAAATTATCATGAAACGATGAAATAATGGTGTAAGCCTATGGAACAGGAAGAAGGATTTGTTGTAGAGATCTTAATACTGTGAATGTTCAGAAAGGTGAAAAGCCAAAGTTCATGCCAGAAAAGGCAAAAAGGTTGATCCGCACGGCTGTTGAGGACCCTCAGCTGCCTATTGACGAGTTTATCTGAAAAAAAGTATTTTTGGTGTCTAGGATCCGAAGGCCTCTGGCGCCCTCTATGGGGAAGAGCACCCACCCAAGTAGGCAAGATGGCAGGCTGGAGAAGACTTTTAGGGTGGGTCATTAATGACGGGAGACCCTGGGAGGTGAAGGCTTCCCTTTCTGTCCCATGGCAATGCAGTTACATCATATGTAGAACGCATGTTTGCAGTCTGGATAGGAGCCAACCTGTGTAAGTGCCTAGGTTAGGGCTGTTAGATCGGCCTGTAGAGAGGCTGCGTAAGGGGAAAATCTGTCGCTTCAGTGGTGGAATGATGACACATGACTACAGGTGCTGCTCGGTCAGGGTGCTTAGGGTAGGCTGAGATGAGCCAGGGGTCGTTAGGGGCAGGAAGGGGAAAGGTCGAAACACAAGGGAAAGGGAAAGCTACTCGCTGTATTAGGTGCACGCAGCCATGTAGTTGGAGAGGCTGTGAGGTACAGCAGGGAGCACATGAAAAGCCATCTATTAGCTCTAATGCAGAAAAATGAGTGGTAGAGGGAGGAGCAGACGACAAGAGCATGTGTACGTTAGGTAACACAGGGCTATGGGAAGGTCAATCTGACCCATAGCACTGAGATCTTGCACTAGCTTACAAAAACCGTTTGCCTTATGCACCAGGAGAACGGAGGTATTTTAAGGGGAGATTCTGGGAGTCAAGAGACCATGTCCCCATTAGGGGAGAGATGATGGACTGGACTTCTCATCGAGCTGGGTCAGGGATGGGCTGTGGTCATTGGACCGAGTAGGATGGTGAGGCTTCAGAGGGACAGGGAGCAGTTCTTGGGATGAAGCGAGGGACAGGGTTGTGTCCCAGTCACTGGGCTTGTTCCCGAGACAAAGAGAGGAGACGGGGCCTCCAAGCGGGACAAAGAAAGAGACCTTAGGGTGGACACACGTGCTGGCTGTGTGCCAGGGATGGTTAGAGTCACTGCAGCTTGGCTAGAGTGCCTCACTTCCCACATGCGGCGCCGACCCCGTCCCCCTGGGCACACTAAGCCTGCCAACAAATCCCGACATGGCGGCGCTGGACTGCAATCCCAGCTGAAAACACTAGGATCACTGAGTTTCAGCTATGAAGTGAGACCCAAATACATTTAAAAAAAATGATATCTCACCCTAGAAGGAGAACAGGACATGTGAGGATAACTGAGGAGTGCAGGAAGAGGAATTGACCCATTTGACAAGGGAGGGTATATTAAAACCCTGGAGGTCTTGACATCAATCCTTGATACAACGTTCAGGACAAGAAAGATGGGTCTTTGCAAAGAAGGAGAGGTGTGATGGATGGAACCTGTATCGACCAGGAAAGGAACAAAAGCCTTCACAAAAAGGTGTGTGAAGCCCGTGTACAGCTTTTGTCTTCAATGGTTAAGCCAAGAAGATCTGAGAAGGAGCTGGCTGGGGGTCCCTGGGTTATGACCCAGAGGCATAGAGGGGACTGCTGGTGTATGGCAGTCTGACTTTTTATAGGGACCTCTACAGGAAGGACATGCCTTGGCAGAAATCCCAGGCTGTGGCCATTCACAAGTGTGGTAACCTTTCTGCCGGCCTCCCTAGCAAAGCCTGGGAGGGGTGCTAGTGACCACAGGCACCATTGATTCCCTTGAGGTGAATCCAGGGCTTGATCTTGGGTTTTCCTTTGACGGAGGCCAGCATCTGCCACTCAGAAATATGACGCATTCAAGCATTTTAGTATGATAGGTGAACATCACCGGGGCCAGTCAGAAGTCTTATTTCTTTTGTGAACCCCTGTGGCTGATTCAGTGATGAAGTGTATATTAAAGTCATTTGCCCTGTTGGCCTTTCTGGGTCTAAGGATATGAACTGTCTGTGGGTAGCAACCAGGGAGCCGTAAGCAGGGCCAGATGTCCATCTCTGCTCTGCGTGACCTCTTAAAGTTTGGCAAATCCTTAGGGGGATGGTGGCTGTTGAGGCGATGGCAGGAGACTGCGGGCATCTCCGGGGAGAGGGCTGGGGAAAGCAAAGTCTGTGGAACCTGTTGTCATGGAGCTGTTGGCATGGACACGCTCAGAGGGGTGGGAAAGAAGAAGGATTGAGAGGGGTCCTAGGCGCCACTCTGGGAGGGGAGGCTGCAGAGCACATAAGTGCCTGGCTTTGGGGTACCTCAGACCATGTCCCCAATTATTGGCAATAATTATCTAAGTCACATAAGATGGAAGACACAAAGCAGCCACTTTCCAACCACTGGGAGTTGTTTTCAAGTTTATATTGTGGCCAAATAGTATTTAAAAATGGCGGACTGCTTAACAGCCACATGGGGGAGAGGTGGACAGGGTCCAGGTTTCTCAGGAGACAGACTAAGGGCAGTAGGGAGCAGGAACGGCATGAAGATTCCTCACTGAGAGCAGAAAGCGGTCACGAGACCCGAAACTGTGTGCAGCAAATGTCTCCCGGTGGGACCTGGGCACAACAGAAGATGGCTGGTGACAAGGCAGAGGTCCCTGTGGTTGCTCAAAGGTCAAGGACTTTCCCAGGGACTTCCAAGACTGGTATCTTATCTGAGGGGCGTGGAGAGTGAAACAGCCTCTCTGTCTCAGAGATGGAGTGGAAGGAGAAGGGCTGAGGAGAAACCACAGCAGTGGCATGGCGGAGCCTAGGCAGGGACAGAAGGGTGATTCTTACCTGATAGGAGGGGCCGGCAGGAAGTGCCTGGGGCGTGGTCTGAGGAATGCCACAGGGTGGGGTCCTCAAGACAGAGGCTAGAAGAGGGCATGAAAGCCCTCCATGGAGGGTGGCTGTGTCAGAGTCACGCACCAGATGTAACAGAGACATCAGAGGAAGACCAGAGAGATTGCCCACCCCATCACCCAGGCTTTGTGAAAGCAACAGGCTGTTTCATTCGCTATCCGGGGGGAACCCTCTGAGACCAAAAAAGGGGTCAGCAAGGGATTGAGAGAGAGAGAGAGAGAGAGAGAGAGAGAGAGAAACAGACAGAGACAAAGAGAGACAGAGACAGAGAGAGATGGAGACAGAGAGACAGAGACAGAGAGACAGAGAGAACAGATTTAAGGAAGGAAATAGTGGTTAGGCACTGGAGAGGGGTATGGGGGTGCATCCTGAAAGGTCTTCTCAAAAGGTACTGGGGAGCAGAGCTCGTATGGCCATGGGCAGGAGTACAAGTGTTCTGAGACTTCCTGGAATACTTGAACTCTTAGGAACAACGAAGCAGGAGCACGGCCCTCTGCAGTAGCTCTTCCCGCTGGAACCAGGTTTGCCTGGGAAGTTTTTCCTGTCAGCTGTTAAGTTTCCTACCACACGCACACATGAATGACGTTGAAATGCTACAGACAGTGAAACAGGGCTGGGCTCCTGCAGGAGTCAGCACAAACAATTTAAAAAAGCACATATAAACTGTGTCTGGAGTTTCATCTGAGGAACATTAAAATCAAAGTGCCCAGATTTACAAATTTTCCTGAGGGATAATGGGAAACTTGATATTATTTTTACCATCTTTTTAAAATTTGCCATATAAATAAACCATTATATCTTTAAGTGTGTACCATCTTGTCCCACCTACTAAGACTAAGAATAAAACTACTAAGATAAGGGGAAAACTAATGACAAGACTCAAGGGCTGGCGGTATAGCTCAGCAGATTAAGCCCTTGCTTAGGGAAGCTCAGGGGCCAGGGTTCGGTTCCTGGCCTCACCTACCATGCTGGCCCAGCTCTCCAGCGTGAAGAGCCGATGGTGGAGTCTGGGTGTGGTTAGGGACACCTGTAATCCCAGCACTTGGGAGGTACAAGCAGGAGGATCACTACGAGTCAGTACTGAGACCCTGTACAAAATCAATCAATCAATCAATCAATCAATAAAATAAAATAAGGACATGACTCAGGCTATAGATTATTGAAAAAGGATTATGAGGTTAGCCATAGGCCCTTACTTGTACTAGATCAACAATAGCCAAGTGATCACACTTGTAACCTTATTGGCTGATGATAATATTTACCGACATCCCCCTGCTTCATGTCTTTCCTATAAAATCCTTCTGAGAAGAGTGGGCTTATTGGTAACTTGTTTCCTGTCACTCAGAACCACTCCTATTTCTATTCTCCATGCTTTTCCCCCATTAAATTTTCATATCTTATTCGCTGTTATTCCTTAAAACTTTAATTATTTGACTTTGGGAGTAAAAGAATGGTGTATCTAGTGCCCACCAGGTTGTTACATGTTTCTTCCCCTACATCACAGCAACCCGTGGTCTTCCAGGAGGTGGCTGTCCAGTGGGATGTTGATGAGGACAGAGAGATTAGTGGAATTAAAATTCAGTGTTTCGTGAAGAAAACTCATCATGGCTTTTAGTGTATCACGTGCTTCCCCTATCTAGCCATCCTACCATGTAAAATTTCTTCAGCTCTGTGGCCAGGGAGAAAGCTCAGTAGTCTAAGCACCTGCCTGACAAGCGCAAGACCCAGATTTGATCCTTGGTACTGTGTGACATGCTGGTCCCACGCTGAGCCAGCCACTATGCATGCCTTTAATCCCACCCTGGGGAGGCTGAAACAGGAGGATTCTTATGAGTCTGAGCTGCTTAACAAGACTCATACCAAATTAAAAAAAAAGAAAGAGAGAGGGAGAAAGAATATTCAGCTCCACTCTTCAGAGACACAGTAAATACATGAGAGGAGGAAACCTATCCTGCCCTTTTGTGAGTTCAACAGACTGCGAGGATGCTCTCAACGTTTCTATTCTTCATAGCCTTTATGTACTGTGGAAGCCATAGTGTTTGTTTTTTAAGATGTGGGGAAAGAATGAAATTCCAAACAAGTAGTTCTCAGTGAGTAAACTAAAGATCTACCATTCTTGAGGTCTGGGACTCAGCTGTCTTTAGTTGTGATTTACAATTAGAACAATGAATTATATGTTTCCACATAATTTCTATCATTTGTCACTTGGTCAGTTTAAAGTGTCATGAAATTGTCATTTTAATTAATTTCAGGGAACAGGAAAGAAGGAGAACTCATTTAATGATTTGCTTTTAAATTACAGAAATGGTCTATGCAAAAAAAAAAAAAAAATGACCTTACTCCTTTGAGTACTTCACAACTAGACAAATAGAGAAATATTACAGTTAATTTAGCTTCCCTTCACCAGGAGTGAGAAATCTGCAGGATCAGTTATTTATCTCCCGCTGAGATATATCCTCAAAATCTCTTTGAAGGGGCTTGTATAAACTAATTCATATTGTACCATGCTTTTCAAAAGCCCTGAAATACACAGAGACCAAAAGAGGAAATAAAACTTTATTTCAATATATCAAAAACCTTACTATGTAACGCTGTATTTTCCAAGTCCTTTTCTATTTTGAAAGTCATACTTTATTTTTCAATTTCCTTTGATTTTATTATGCTATCCTAACAAAAGCGCCTTGGAGAGTAAGAGAGACTTTTGTCAGGTTGATGGCTGCTCTGGTCCCTTTCCCTGACTTTGTGACAACAGAGAGCCCTGAAAGTCTCCCTGTTAAGTTCAAAGGAAGTTAGGGAACAAACTAAAATTTAATCAATGCCAGCATAGTGCGACCTTGGGTAGTATTTAAAAATATTTTACTATGCTTAAGTACAACTAAAAAATCACAATGGTTTAAAAAGTATACTTGGAGTCACCTGGAGAAAACAAAGAGGAAGTCAAAATCCTCATTCGGAATGGTGCAAGCGCAGGAGGTGAGACCCGTGGAAAGCCAGGGTCCGCAGGAAACGTGGAGTCATGCAGAGAGTGGCGGTGCCTGTAGGAGCATTCTGTTTTATCAGCTTTGGCTTCCTAATTCAGAATTAATTTCCTCAGCTTGTGTTATCTTTCAGTAGTGATGGCAGCGGCCATGACAGCTGTGCTCCTCCTGGCGAGCTGGTCCACCTTCGGGATCCATCGGCTTCCTCTGTTTATCCCTTTTGCCTCTCTTCCCTCTGTGCCTGCCTCCCTCCCTCCCTCTCCTGGTCTCTCTTGGCCTCCTTTCCATTGGCAGATGATCTACGTTCATAATTCCTATACTTATTTTTGCTTTGCTCTTTATATATGCCTTGGCTTTCTTATATTTGTGCTGTTTAAACTTGTGTGTCTGATTGATTTCACTTAATATTATTGTTTCCAGGATAAGCATGACTCATGTGTAGAAGAATTCCCTCCCTGGATTTTAAATCTGATGACTTGCTTTAGTTAGGACTCAGTCTTGAAGATAGAGTGGGAATGTCCAAAATAACAAAGAGGACAAATCTCTTCCAACTCAAAAATAATAAGCCATGAAAGCCTGAAGTAGCATAGGTAGGAGCTTTGCACTTTTAACCTATGTGCAAGCCTATGGCAAATAGGAAGAGAAACAGAGAAAACCTGAAACAGAAAGCACAGAAGCCCTGCTATGTAACATTGTAAAATGTATCATGTTAAGGGTGATACGTAGCTTCCCAGAAGTCTTTGGGAAGGCTTATGACTTGCACCCAAACACATTGTGCAAAGACAACAAAGTTTAAGTACACTTTAGGTAGATAAAGACAACACACATTAGTGACATAGGAAGTCAGGTGAACAAAAGAAGCCATCCAGTACAGTATATACATTGCAATACTCAATAGTGTTTTCAACAATTTTTTAAAACCAAAAGCAAAAAAATTAAGAAATATTTACAGTAGAAATAAGTCTTACACAGTTTAAAAAGCAGTTTTCAGAGGATGGAGCTGAAAAAATGTATATGTAGGTAACAGCTAACTGCTATACATTTATCACCTATTAAAGTTGCCACACTGTACCACAGTGTAAGAAAATAAGGTACCAAACAAATAAAAATCTGGAAAAATCACCCGATGAAAGTAAAATAACCAGTAGCTTTTAATGGCTTCTCATTACCAGTGCCACAAAAGACAAAAGTTTCATCCAAACAGGTGATAAAAACCAAGAAAAAATCTTTACCAAATTAGACCCACACATACAAATATACTAACCACCCAGATTTGCCATCAAAAGCTTTTATTTGTTTTAATCTTTGAGGCCTATTTGGTCAGAGTATGTTATTTTATTTTTTTAAAGAATTTTTTATTTTATTTTATTATTTTTATTCTTGTTTCAGAACCTTTGTTTGTTTATTCACTCATTTTTATGGCCAGCTCAGCCCACCCCGAGGGCAGGGCTGGCACAGCATGTGGTGCCAGGAATCGAACCACGGTCCCTGCAGCCGCCCAAGCTTTCCCAAGTAGGCACCTTCGACCACTGAGCTATCCTGCCGGGCCCCCGAGAGTATGTTATAAAATTTCTGTTCTTTACATCATATGTTCGTCTGGCATCAAACTAACTTGGAGCGAGTTTCTAAGATGAGGAAGAAGGCACAGAAAGAAGCCAGTTCCCACTGGACACGTGATAGAAATGGGAGAGGGAAGGATAAGTGTGCAGTTCCTCAGGAACCACTCCTCACCAGTCCCACCTGCTTCTGACTGGTTGTTTTCACCCTGCTCTTGGTTGCTGTCAAAATCCCGCATCACTGGCTTTGCTTTTGGCCCTTACGTGCCTTTTCCTTTGCCCTGGCCTTTCTCATCTCTCTTATAGATCTTGGATTTTCACCTTCACAGAGTTTACCTCACACTCACACCCTTCCTCATCATTCTCTTCCTCTTCCTCACTGCTTTCCTCCTCACTTTCTTCCTCTTTGGCAATTTTCTGCCCTGTACTTTTAAAATGCCAACTGTAAGATGATGTAGTCTTTGGAGATCTGGGATCCCTCCTAGTTGAATGTGTGGGCACTGTGGCACAGAGCGTGATATCTTTCTGCAGGTCGCCCAGGCTCCAGTACTTATGATTATGAGTTCTTTCCTTTACTCTTTTGAAATCCATTGGTTTCTTAATTAATTCATAGGGTTCTGGTAACTTTTTCCTGAAAGGCAACTGAAGGAAGACCTCACTGAGCTGCTTCCCTGAACTAACTTTGTAGCTGATCACAGTATCAGTGATAGCTTTGATCTGTTTTGTCAGTGTGGTGGGATTTGGTGAGAGCTTCTCAGCTGGAGAATGGCCTCACCTCTTCTTAACTTTTTCTACATCTTCCCCAACAGGATCTTTGTCCCCATTTTTTTTTCTCTTCTTAAGCTATACTTCCTCTTCCATTTCTTCCAAATTGCCATCCTCAATGGCCCCACAGTTTGCTTCTAACATAGCTCAGGAACAACAGCAGGCCTACTGAATTGCACCAAGTCTCTCCCACAATCTAAAGGATCAGTTCTAATGTGTTCCTAAAATTTATTTTAGTAAATTCTAATTTGTCTTATGGTTTTAAAATCTCACTGATTTAGTTTTGTTTTTTTCGTAAAACAAAATATTGATGTTAAATGAATATAGAAGGAAGTAAATACTGTTGGCAAAAATAACATGAGTCCAGAGGAAGGATGGATAGCCTCAATTTGCCTATACAGAAGGATACTCTGATCACAGAATTAGCAAACATTCTTTCCTTATTAACACTAAAACAGCGAAATACACGAAAACCTTTAAATCTCAATTTAAATTTAAAACTTTCTAGTATAGACAAACATATATATAATATCATGCATAATATTGCTTTCATGCATATAACATTACATAATGGTGTACATATTATACATGTTGTATGTACTGTATATTTTCACACTACAAATTTTAGCTATAGTTCTGCTAGCTTGCTTAGTCTTGCCTGTAGGGTGAAATTTGATCTACAAATGTCCATGTGATAGATCACATGGACATTCTTTAACCAAAGCCTATGCCCCTCTAATGGAGCAATATATGAAGGCAATATGAAGACAAATACATTTAAAATATCTATTCACTTCATATCATTTGACCAAACATCACAACGGACTAAGCCATACATCCAAGTAGGGAACCATGCTCCACCTATGCTAGTGAGAGACATTAGCAAAATCACATTGCAATGCATGTAACCTCTGTACCTTTTACAGAAAAGACATGAAGGGTTTGCCATATTGACACATTCTCTCTCATTTTTCTTTTTCTGTGGGAAAGTAAATAGGTTATAAGCAAACCATTTAAATTGTTTATTGTAAACTGTCTTAGAAACTCTTATCCCTGTCTTAGGTTGTGCTTCACCCTAAATTTTCTACACGTTGAATAAAGGAAATATAAATTAAACACTAAAGAATTGACAATACTTTCTGGAAACACGGAGTTTGTGGCGGTGATGTTTCAGGATCACGGCATGCTGGAGCTAGAAAGACTACAAGAGAATCTTGGAGTCAGCAAGGGACATTGCAAAAGTGCCAGGGGAAAAAACCAAAATACATTGGAGGAAGAGAAAGATCACACCAATAAGGCTACGATGAGACAAAGATTGATAAATGCCTATTAGCTTGGCCAATTTAGGTATTTGTCAATGGCCTAAGCAATTAAGTCAATAAAAATGTATTTATTGCTTCATACTTTCTGATTTAAAAAATGACATATTCAGAAGATTTTACCAGACCAGAATGAGATAATTAAAAATTGTTTGCACACATTAATTTTATTGGCAGCTTGGTCTGATTAGAGTAAGTTTAAAAATATAATCCAACCCTTTAATTTATAACAGATATGCAAAACAGTAATTTTCCTTTTATGAAGAATAATTAAATCAAAGATCAATAGATTAAGTAAAATGTTCGGTGACTTTCAGCTGCATAAAGAAATTTCATACCTGCTAATTATAATCACTGTCCTCCTATTTTTATAGATAAAAATAGACATCAATGTGTTTCCTACGTGAAGCTAATCTTATTTCTTTCCAATTATAATTGTTTTCAAGACAGTTCCTCAGTATTGCTGCTTTCTGTAACTTTGAAAACATCTGACAGAGATAAAAAAGCATATGATGTACAGGAATAATCGACTAACAACGTGGTAGTGTTTACCTCTTTGCTTGAGTTTATTTTTAATAATTTCTTTTATGTAAATCCTGTAACTTATTAATTCAGAGTTATATATTTCTTTCCATGAGTTTTGTCTCTAAGACCATGATTTTGAAGAATGTAATTTGTGTACCTTGAAATGGTGGACGTAAGTCTATTGATGACTTTACAATTTGAAAAAAATATGTAATTGTATGAATGAAAATTTTACTTTTGCATGTATTCATCCATACCTGCATTTTCTAGTCACACCTATAGATATACTTTCTCCACTCACATCAAAAAAGCATTAGAGTAATATTTAATTAGCAAAATGAGATACAAATTGTGAAATTTTAAATTAAATACTTATGGAAAATTTTGATGAAGATGTGATGTCTACTTAAATCAGGAAATGTGTATTTTAGAACGTCTGCATCTTTTAGGATACATTTAACTTACTTATTCAAACAGGATTTCCAAAGTATTATTGGTCATATTCAATCCAGAAATGGTCAGGGTTTCTGCTGGAGGTGCCTACCATGAGTATATCTGCGAAGATGCTTTTTCCAAGGGACGTCACATTCACAGTCAATTTTCTCCTTGACACATTGTATTATCACTTGTGGATTTTGTTTTCCAATTATGTAGGTTAACTTCATGTTGCTGAGGATTTTCCTCACTGTATAGAATCTTTTCAACCTGTAGTTATTGCACATATGTTACTGGTATTATTTCTTGTGATGGTTGTGATTAAAATGTTCTCTAAGTTCATAAACAGAGAAAACCATGATATATTTCTGGTTGGTTTTGTGGTATAATTTTTTAGGGGTCAGAGGTTTAATCCTTGGCTCTGCCGTGCCAGCCTCACCCCTGGGGAGCACTGAGATGGCAACTGAGCCTGGGCGTGTGGTGCACACCTGTAATTCCAGCTCTTAGGAGCCTGTAAACAGGCAGATTACCAATTTAGTAGTGAAATCCTGAACACCCTGGAGACCCTTCCCTAAAATAGTAAATAAATAATCTTTTACTAAAATTATTCTTTAATTTCAACATATATGTACAGGGAGTAGTAACATTAGATGAATACATATATAAGAATAACAATGGTAAAATTAAATAACTTAAATTTTCACATCTAGGAAAACTTTTTAGGATATTGCAATGATGAGATAGATCAAGTTCAGTTTAACTTCATTCAACTGAGATTTAAAACTAAAACTCTTATAATAATGAATCTAAGGCAAACAGATATCAAATAATTCAGTTTGTGTTCCATCAGATTGTTTCACTTCTAATGTTTAGATTTTACTCCATTTTGATTTTAGTTTAATGCATGGTGAGAGATGTGGGCTTGGTTCTGTTTTGAACTTACAGAGAGCCATTTTTCCTGCACCACTTGCCACAGAGCTGTCTTGCTTCCAGCGAAAGAATTTGGCCCCTTTGCCAAAAACAACGTAGCACAGCAGGGCCAGAGTTGTTTGTAAATCTTCTGTTTTATGCCACTGATCATTGAGTATATTTTCTTTTTTAATGTCATGTTTTTTATTCCTCTAAGTTTGCGGAAGTGTAACTTCAGGTCTAAGATTGTAACCTAAATTACCCTCGTGGTTCAGAGTGAGTTTTGCTATTCTAGGTCTCTTTTGGTTTCATATGAATTTCATGATTGTCTTCTACAATTCTGTAAGAAATGTTAATGACTTTTTTTGTAGGGGATTATATCAATCTATGCATCAGTTTTGGAAGTATTGCCATTTTTACTATATTGGTTCTGTTCATCGAGGAACAGATATGTTTCCATTTTATGGTATTCTGTTTGATCTATTTTTCTAAAATACTTTAGTTTTCCACAAAAAAGGCTTTAACTTTCTTGGCTAACTAAAATCAGAAGTATCTAATATTGTTTGATGCTATTATGAAAATTATAGGCACGGATTTTCTGAACAAAATTACACTTGCAAAAGAAATAATATGAATACTTAATAAACGTAATCACTACCATAAATTGAAAAGATTTTGTATTATGAAGAAAATCCACAAAAATGTGAAGAGGTAGCAAGTACAACGGGAAAACAAAATTGCTACTTGTCCTCAAAAGATTGATATCTGGAATGTATGAAAATTTAGAAAGATTAAAAACCCTAAAACTAAAGACTGTGACAAAAATTTAAAATCTGGAATGAATAAATACTTCTCAGATGAAAAAATACAAGTGCTCAATAAAAATATACAAAGCTCTGCAGTATTGCTGGCCAGAGAAAAGCAAAGTTTAAAAAAAAAAACATACTAAAATCACATCCAGGCTACAAGGAATAGCTATCATTAACTAATTAAACAATAACAAATATTGGCAAGACAATGGCGATAAGGGAGCACCTGCTCATTGCCCATGTAAGTGTAAACTGGTGCATTCACAATGAAAATCAGTGTGGAGGTTCCACAGAACACTGAAAGTAGATACTTGATGCAACAAAGCATTCCCCTCCTAGGTGTCTTCTTTGAAGGTTGCATGACATCATACCCCATGTTGTGTGCATCCCCATGTTTACGGCAGCTCAATTCATAATTGCTAAGATCTTAAAGCAGCCTATATGGCCATCAACGGAAAAAAAGCTAAATAAAATATATTGTGACACACAATGGAATACTACTCGGCAGTAAGAGTGTTAAAAATAAGACATTTGTGGGAAGATGGACATACTTAAAGATTGCAAGATTAAGTGAAGTAAATCAGACAAAAACTTAAGTATTACAAATTGGCTTCCCCTTATGTGAAAAGCTCAACAGATAAATGAAAGGAAACTACGACAGCATTAATAGTTATTGAGCAGTATGTGCAGTGTGTCTATTAATGAGTCCCTCCAATTAGTGTAGTTGACTCATGTGTTCCATATGGATTTTTGCCTACTAATCTGATCGTTAATTTGCATATATGGTAATTTTAAGAATCTTACGCTAGAAAAACATAAAGGAGACAGCGACAAGAGTAAAAAGAAATGTGATGTATGATATACATGTATGACTCCCTAAATAAATGCAGTCATCATGTAGTGACAACATACAGTTAGTTCTTGGCTTATGAACATTTGAATTGCAAACCTTTGCAGATATCAACAGATGTCCTATTATGAACACTGATAGACATGAACATACCACAGAATCAGCAGTCCCTATATACCAGCTGTCATAGTGCACTGTGCCATTTTAATGTAATCACAAAAATAAAATGGTATTTAAAGTATTATGTGTGTGCGTTTCTCTTTTTTATGCTTTATGTAGTATATTTGTGGAAGCATGTATAAGACTCATTTTGTTGTAAAAAAAGAAAATCTGAACATTGTCTTGGAACAGAACTCATTCATAAGTTGGAGGCTTACTGAATATAAATTAAATTTAATGAAAACTTGCAAAGTTGTTATGGCCTGGATTCGATGCCCCCTCCTCAAAGCCTAGTGTACCTTTAAGTGGTGATTTTCAGATCTGCTTGAACCTAGAGTGCACTGCACTAATTCCTCCACTGATTGGCTTACATCGTCCTGGCAGATGATCATGGGAAGGCTCATCTTGGGTATAGGGAGCATCACTCAAAAAACCTGGATAGCATAAAAGGAAAAAGGGAGGTTCCTTTCTCTGCTTTGTGACTTTGCTGTTTTGTTCCCTTTGGCTCCCTCAGCAAGGACTGTAACTCCTCTGTGATGTCCCTCTGTCGTTTTGTCCGTCTTGTAACCACCTTACTAAGAACAGAAAACCTTGATAAGCCTGTGAGTTAAAGTAAACCTTTCTTTCTTTAACATAGGAATATTGGGTACTTTGCCTGAGTAAGAAGAAATTAATTGAGACAAATATTTGCATGTAAAGAAAAAGAAAAGGAAATGGAAGAAAAAGTTAACTGTTTTGTTAGTTTTAGGTCAAGAAGTAGACTATTTTGGCTTTTATTCTTTCTTTAAATTACATTATTTTAGTTGAGATAATGTCTTCAATTATTCATTAATTTAAAGAATCTTTTGTTCCCCAAAAGTAACTCCTTATAAACAGGGACCAGTTAGTTTTCCATCAAGCCACATTTCTCAGGACTGTTTCATGAGCCAAAATTATACTAAAACTTAGGATTTAGAAATTTGAGGTGCTTCATGGGGGCAAAGAAATGTAGTCCATAACTAAGAGGATAAAACAGAATCTCTAAAGTTATACTAGCAAAACTTGAATAGCAGTAATCATTGCTTTGTTGACGTAAAGCAATCTTTATTTTAAGAGTTCTTAAAGTACAAAGAAATGAAAAATGAAGCGACACGATATCAAATAACATTAAGTATTACCATTATCATTGCACCTGTAATTTATATACGTTTAAAACTGCTTTTAAATGTAATTTTTATTGTTTATAATTGCCTGAAATCCACAGTTAAACCATAAATACACAGGGTTATTTTACTTGTAAAAGAAGGTACTTTCTTCTACTTATTTTATGATACCATGAAAGGATAAAATCATCTTTCTTGGAGTGAGGAGATAGTTCAGAAGAATAAGCATTAGTCTGGCAATTGCAGGGTCCTGAGTTCAATTCCTGGTACTGCAAAAAGCAACAGCAACAACAAAAATCATTGTTCTTATATTGAGCTATTCTCTTAAATTCAATTCATGAAATAAAGAAATAGTTACACTGTTATTCTAATATCTTATAAAAGTCTTTAATAATTTAAACAATTTTATTTAATATCAAAATATTTTTTAAGTAACAAGGATGGTAAAGAAATCAAGAGGTATACTCTATGAAATACATAGTTTGGAGAACTAATCTTTTAAATGGAATTGTTTATGAGTCTGTCCCAAAAGCAGATATAAAATAATAGCTTTATATTTTGAAAGATCTTATATTTTAATAGAGTCGTAAAGTGTGATAAATGCTGTTCTAATAAATAATAATCTAAGTGTTCAGAGGGACTGTATCTGGTTGTACAGAATTTTTTTTATTATTTACTAAAGCTATTTTCCATAAATAAAATACCTTACATAGTAATATAAACATCATTATATTTTATTATGGTAGTTATTAAAGATTGCTTCTTTTCTTGTATTTACTAAAGGAAAAGTTGAAAAATTAATGCCAGATACTCAGTAAATATACCTTCAGGTGAGTATGCTTTGAACTGTATTAACAGAAATGTTAATAAATGTGGAGAACCAACTGTATGACTTTTCCTAAAAAATAACAGTTACTTCCGCTTTGACTAATGTGGCCCTGTTCCGCGTAGTGGTGTGCGCGTTGCTGGCTAAGTTCTGGCATTATTCCCTCAACTGGCTGTAAGCAGTACAAATGCGGTTGGCAGAGGTGCTGATGAGTGTAGTGTTTAAAACTGGAGGACACGGGTCCCTGTTGCCCGGTGCTCTCACAAAGCATACATGAGCTAGGTGGGAGGGAGAGCCACGTGCCGTGCTGTCATTGGTGTTTAACCTAGAGAGGAGAGGCTGTGACTTCCCAGAGCATAAAAAAATTACCCATCAGAGCTAAAGCACAGACCCTGAAGCACTGATTATCACCTCCAACCATTATGCAAATTGTTCTTTCTGTATGTCCTCTCTGCATCTTGCAGAGATGATCTCAGGCCTCCTATCTAGCCAGCTCGCAGTGCTCATGTATTTCCTGCCATCCTCGCTATGATTCATCCTCAAGGCACTCTGCTCTTAACCAATGATTAAAATCCATTTTTTACCCTGGGTTGAGGCTATCTTTGTGAGTAGGCATGACTCCAGCAGGACTTAAGAAGTCCTTGTTGCCGGGCGTGGTGGCGCATGCCTGTAATCCCAGCCCTTGGGAGGCTGAGGCATGAGGATCAGTGCGAGTTCGAGACCAGCCTGGGCTACAAAAGTGAGCTCAAGGCCAGCCTGAACTGCATAGTGAGACCCTGTCTCAAAAAGACAAAAAAAAAAAAAAAAAAAAAAAAAGAAGTCCTTGTTTCTGCACCAATAGGAATATGTCTTACAGTGGTTCTCAACCTTTCTAATGCTGTGACCCCACAATACAGTTCCTCATGTTGTGGTGACCCCAAACCAAAAAATAATTTTGGTGGCTGCTTTAAAACTTTAATTCCAAATAAATAACATTTTCCTATCGTTTTAGGAGACCCCTGTGTTTGGTCGTTCGACTCCCGCCAGGTTCGAGACCCACAGGTTGAGAACCACTGTAAGATCTTTTCTCTCACTAGGAGTTGTCCTGAAAGAGGTAAATTGAAATCAACTCACTCTCATATATAACTTTTTCACGAGATTACAAATATAAACTCAGGATGAGGACCAGAAAGTGTTCTTGATAAATTATATATTTAAATATATTAATGATATTATGAGATACTAGATATAAAAGTAGAAAAGTCTGCAGAGCTATATAACCAGTCAAATTTAATGTCTGGTATACTACAAACTAAGCCCAAAAAGTACTTTTTTTGGAAATTCTATGGCTAGGTGTAGTGGGATATGCCTGCAATCCCAGCACTTGGGAAGGTGAGACAGGAGGATTGCTGTAAACTTGAGGGTAGCCCCTGCAGTGTGAGGTCAAGGCCAGACAGACCCTGTCTGAAAAGGGCAAACAGAAAAACTTGAGTAGTCACATAATATATTTTATTGTGGCAAAGATTTATCAACACTTTTCTGCAAATCTAGGCATTAAAATAAAATTACTAAAAATTTATTACATTTGTTATATAACCTACATAGTTTTCAAGATGTGTGAAAAGTTATATAAATACATAAGTTATGTCATCTTTAAAATTTGTGTAATTGCCTATACCATAGTGAACGTCCCCAAACTAATCACCATTAGAATTTTTAACTCTTGGAAAGTTTCATTTCCATGAGCACAGTCGTCTTCTAAAACTTTGGACTGAAGGAAAATAATGAAACTGCATGGGAAAATCCAGTCTTTACATTCTTATAGGTATGAACTGATAATTTTCATGTCAAGTTTTAGCTCTTATTCTTTTCCAGTCTTGTTTTATTTAATTGTTGCTGTCTTGCATTTTTAAATATTTCTTGCTGGTACTTGAACTTAAACCTTGATCCTTGTACCTGCTACGCAAAGGTTTCCATACTGAGCTCCCTTCCAGCCCCTTCCAGGTGAAGCTGTGACAGGTTAGCTTTAACTCATTCAAACATGCGAGCATGTTCAAAGATGTAGATATTCTCAAGGAGGCAAAGGCATCGGAAAAGGAGAAAGATACTCAAAATTTTTACTTATGCTGTGGAAATAAGGTGCAGGATAAAAATGTTTTTCTTCTTTGTTTCCCAAATTATGTTCTCTCAACAACTAATGAACTGTATGTCTACAAAGTAGGCCTTCAGGGGCTGGGGAGATAGCTCTGTGGCACAAGTGCCTGACTGGCAAGTGCAAGGTTGTGAGTTCAAACCCAGAAAAAAAAGTAGGTTTTCATATATCTGCTAGTATTTCTGATCCAAGAATATTGAGAATATCGAGTAATTCTTGTAAAGTTAACCAGTCTTTTTTTGTGGATCCTCTAGAGGTAAAAATGAGTAATGTAAATTCTTTCTTAGGAAATCTCGAAGGGTGGTATGGCTGCAGTGATCGCTGGCTGGAAATTAAGGAATTTGACTTTTGATGCCAGCCTGGACTAAATGGTGAAGCTTGCCTCAAAAAAAAAAAAAAAAAAAAAAAAAAAAAAAAAAAAAAAAAAAAAAAAAAAAAAAAAAAAAAAGCTTCATTTTATAGCATATTATTTCTCATTCAGCTATTTCTATAATTTCTACATATATCGCTGTATGCTATTTTGAGTCCTTTTTGTCTGCTGGTTTTTAAATATGGAGGTTATTTTAAAACTATTATGCTTGATTAACTGAAATACACTTGAAATGATAAAATTTACATTGTGAAGTTACCTTAATAAAATTAAATTATTAGGGTCAGGCCAGATAACTCAGCAGACTAAAGTACCTGCTTAGGCTGGGTCAGAGACCAGGGTTTGATCCATGGTACCACAAGCTGTGCCACCCCTGCCCTCAGGGCACACTGAGACTAGCTGTGGTAACACACCTCCATAGTCCCAGTACTTCAGAGCCTGAAAACATGAGAATCAATATGAGTCCAATCGCTGTACTGAGGCCCTATAGACCCTGCAATAAACACATAAAGTTGATTATCAAAAACCATATGAATAGACTTCAAGATATTAAACTGGAACTATTACATGGTTCCTATGAGTGCTGGCTATGTACATATGATAACTGGAATCAAAATTGAAAGAAGTCTCTGAATGCCAGTGTTTCCTGATGTACAAAACACAGTGCCCAAGATATTTTTATGACACTAATATCTATTAATAACTTAATAGGTAATAATAATACCTTATGCATATATACACAGTAGTAGTACTAAGATTTTTTAAAAAGAACCAAGGTGTGTTAGGACATCCCTGTAATCCTAGCACTTCAGGAGCCTGAGGCTGGGAGATTGAAATTTCAAGCTCAGACCCAATCTTAGCAAATAACCAGTTTTGGTTCAATATTAAAGTTAGAGTGGGTTTTAGGTTATAGTCCACATCAAAGGGCTTGGATTTAATTAATAACTTCTTTTTTCAAATAACAAGAAGAAGCAAGAGTGGGAAGATGAGGAGGAAAAGGAAGAGGGAGAAAAAATTCTAAATTTTGTGACAGTGACTATGAATTTCAAATGTGATTCTCTTGGGAAAGGCTTAACAAAATGCCAAGTACTTCATGATCTTCCTGCCTGACAAAATATATGAAGTAGGTAAAGCGAAGAAATGGATGTTCTAAAGAAATGAGGGGAGCAGAGTGAGAGAGTTGTTCACATGGCATAAGTTACAATTGTACATGACAGTAAATTCTGTTTTCCTCTAGATAGATCATAGGTTCAGATTTATTTAGTGACCCATGCTCTGCTACAACTGGCTTGCATGTGTGGTGTGGACAGAGGGACTCTACTTTGTTTCCTTACCTTAGAATTCCATTTAGAAGCCACACAGGCTTAGCACGCTCCCACCTCACACCTCCCTTCTGGGTGATCCTTCTATCAATCTGCACAAAAAGGAACAAGATGGTACCTGGAAGAGCAGAGATAACAAACTGGGGGCCAAGCTAGAATTTAACTGCCTCCTGCCTAACATCTGGGATACGTAAATCTTGTGACTGAAAAGCCCAACACCCTGTGAATTTCTGTGAATTTCCAAAGTGAAATAATGTAGTTACCATAGAAACCTCTAAAGGATAAAAACTCTGGAGAAAAGAGCCCTAGGGTCTATACTTTCTGATGCTGTGTTGGTTTGTTCTCTGACGGCTGAATAAATTTCATTTGTTTCAATATGCTCAGCCTCTCATGAATGTTTACCCTGCTCTATGTAACAATTCCAGGATCAGAGTGGTACTCCACCTACTGATCGCCAGTGTTCCAGTGTCACTTGTTTAAGAAAGATGCAAGCAATTGATGTACATTACATTTTTGCTAAAAATGAATTGATCAGATATTATTCAATTTGGAATGTTTATACGGCAAGGATTTAAATGCTCATTTTAGTAAACAGGCCTTGCAGAATAAATTCACATAGTAAGTATAACAACCAAAGAATTGTGGTACTTAGTTTTTCATTTCTAAATAGCTTGAGCTATTTTAAGTTCCTTGTTTTCTTTGTATTTTTTAGAATTACTTTTGATTTCTAAAATTAAATAAAAATTTCTGATGAGATTTGATGTGTATTGTTTCAACCTATCTATGAATTGTGGAGAAGGGGTTTAGCAATAATCATTGCACTGCTTGAATAACACAGAGTAACTCGTGATCTATTTAAAATTTTGTTGATCACCAATGTTAAGTATATATTCATATTTTTATTTTTTAAGTTAAACTTTATTTATTTATTTATTTATTTATTTATTTATTTATTTATTTATTTATGATATGGCTGTCTCAGCCTGTCCTAGAGGTGAGGCTGGGGCAGCATGTGGTGCCAGGGCTTGAACCATGGTCCCGGCAGTTGCCTAAGCTTCCCTAAGCAGGTTCTTTAGGCCGCTGAACTATTTCACTGGCCTCTACATCTTCATATTCTTAACACAGAGTTCTAATACATATTTCATAAATATGTTTTGTGACAATTTTTTTAAAGTATTTAGTACAGGATCTATAGCTCCTGACTACACAGACTGGACTCAAGTGATCCTTCGTGTTTTTTAGACTCTCAAGCACTGGGATAACAGACATGTGCCACCACGCCCAGTCTCATTCACTTTCTCAGCATGGCATGGGGTAGTGGCACAGGATAGAAACCGCAGCCCCTGCAGCTGCCTAAGCAGGCACTTTAATCCACTGAGCTATCTGGCCGGCCCTCAGTATTCATTTTTAAAAAGGACAATTTTGGTCAGATCCCCAAAGAAGAGCCCAAAGATAAAAGTGGCAAGAGTAAACAGCTGATGAGGTTTCAGATAATATTGCTATTTGAACTGGATTAAAGGCCAGGCCTGTTACATTGTGGCTAATAACATATACATTTGCCAAATGATCAATGAGTTTTTGTGGAAGAGTGAGCTTAAAAACAAGAGAGAGACTGACCTGTGGAAATACACTTCACCCTGTGACTTGGGTACTTTTATATGCTTTTAAAAAGATTTATGCTGAGAATTGAAGCCAAAAATGTACAGCATAAAAAGTTGAGAAACTTCAGTTTGGACACTACATGATTCATTATTCAATTTGGGAATAATGAAGGTTGGTTTTGGAAGACAACAGACCTCTAAAAATGCATTTTATAGATGCAAGAAGAATTCTGTAATGTTTCTAAGTAATCAGCAAGACTTTGCCCATCCCAGGTTTAAGGGTTCACAAGTGTCAAAATTCAGTATGGAAGACAGTCTTTTGGACACTTGCCCAAGATCCACTCTGAGGAAATCGATCGCTGAGGGAGAGCTCATGGCGCTCCCAAACCCAGGCGCTTGCAGGTTCCTGCACCATGATGCGAGGTGGCCAGCCTGTAACTATCCCTGACAGCAGATCCTGGCATCATCCGTGTAACTCTGGGCGGAGTGATGAAGAATTCTGGTATCAGGGAGGTTCCTACCCAGATTTCAAAGAGATACCTGGATGTCAGAAACTGGAACATCTCCCTAGGTAAGCTGTACGTTGTGAGTGGAGCCAGCCCAAGGGAGAGTTCCTATAAGTTCTCAGCTTAGCACAGGAGAGTTGTAACATGCTAGGCAGGATTATTAATTTGTTAACAAATAAAATATGTGCAGATTATACATGCTGCAGAAAAAATGTATTTTGGTATCCAATTAACAAAGGTTATTGTAAAATACTAAGTGTTTTCGCCATGATGTTTCTGGGTCAAAGCAAGCCAATCATGAACTGAGTACCTTGCAACCTGTAGTCAAAGGGCTTCCTTAAGTCTTGTTCATTGGATATTGTTTTGTAGACAAAGAAAAGCTGAAAATGAAGCATATAACTTTCTATGTTTTCCTTTGTATATTATCATCATTACCTATTATATTTATAGATAAATATTTATAGATATAAAAGTAGAATATTAGTTTAATACTTTTAAGTTAAAATATGTCTGTTGGAAAATGAGTCCCTTTTTTTTTCAAAGCCTGATTATTTGGACTAATTGTGTAACTTAAATATTAGTACCATCTCTGCTATAAATATGAGATTTTATTCACTAAGACAATGAAGTATAATTAAAGAGGTTATCATAGTCATATATCAAAATTACTAGTTTCATAGTCAAATAAACCCTTTGTTAGCAGTAATATTTAAGCTTCCTATATCATTTTTAGAAGATCTTTTGTAACAGATAATTAAGATTAAATATCAATTTTCTGATAGATTCTGCAATCAGTTGTAACTTTCATAGCTTAACTTAATTTGTGGTGTATCTATTATAATATTTCCTTCATCTTCAATGTTAATATACTTCCTATGTAAGGTTCTCTTTCTTTTGTCTTTTTCCCCCATTATAACAATACTATTGACTGATTAATCAATTACAACGTCTGGTCCCACTATTGCCATCATTTCTAAAGTAAATCAAAATCATATATTAAAAGAACATTTTATATTGATCTTTCATTAGTTTCATTTATTGGTTTCACAATTTTTACTTCACATTATTGTAGTACATATCATTGTATGTTAGCTTAGAAAAATATGCCATTCATTTTTCTTTTTTTTAGTTTTTATATGTGTGTATGTGTGTGTGTGTGTGTGCGTGTGTGTCCCACTACACAGCTAGGACTTCTAGTGATCCTCCTGTTTTCAGCTTCCCTAGTGCTGGGATTACAGGCATGCAGCACTATGCTTGGAATCAATTGGCTCAGCACATCCAGGGGCAGGGCCAGAATGCCATGCAGATCGAACCCTGGCCCCTTGACTTACATAAGCAAGTACTTAGTCCACGAGCCTTTATTAATGAATTTTTAAATGTTAATATATTTTAACATAGACTTCTATTTTACATCTTATTTCAGTTGTGTTATTGTTTGTATGAAAAAGCTTATCTTGTCAAATATATATTATAATGTTACATAAATAAAAATATGTAATTATCCAGAAGATTCTATATCTGATAATTTAAGAAAAATAAGTGACTAGTTCTTATAAAGGTAATGGTGTGAAAATTAAAATTTGTTGGTTTGATTTAATTTTCTCACTTGCTCAAGGAATTTACTAATTCCAGATGGAAAAAACAAATCCACTTTGTGCCGGAATAAACAATAAAAATTTATAGCCAAGTTAAATAATTGGTTTTTATTTTAGCCCCACCAGCTGTCTGGAAAGTGGTAGCTTTAACCACCTGCCCACATCATTATAATCACTCCTATTCAAATTTTAACCAATATGTTGATGAGAAGTAAATTTTATAAGACTACTTAGATTTTTTTAGCAGCATATTCTGTATTCCAATGTCTTCATTTGAAATATACATTGTATGTTTAACGTAATAAAACCAATGAAAATTGTGATGTGATTCAGCATCTTACAGTCTCCAGAGAGCAAAGAGCAGCGCCTAGGAGGCTGGCCCCTTGTAACTCCAACAAGCTGGAGGCCAGGTAACAGGTTCCTGGAGATGGCACGCTATCTGTCCTTGTTCCTTTATCAGGGAAGTTGCCAACTCGTGATAGTAAATATTAGAGTGTGGTGAGTAGGGGAAAGTGATGTAGATAGCAGCTTGCTTGTACCAAATGACATATGCATGCTCCTTAGCCTGTTCGTGGCCCTCAATAAATTTCGGTGGCTCAGGGCTCACTTTGAGGGAGACTAAGCTCAGTGAGACCTCTGAGGTTATCTTAATTCAGTCTGTCTAACCTTTCTTCCAGCTGAGTCTGGTACCATACAACTGAAAATGTTACAGAATTTCAAAGAAAGATGATAGGAAATTAACAATGGCTACTCTCCTGCATATTGTTATCTTTAAAGTACTCAGAGTGCCAGATACAGACATATAGGATTGACCAGATGGTATAAACATGAACTCTTCCTTTCAACAAACTAATAGAAATTGTTAGCACAATTTTCTTAGCTATCTTGTGTTTATGTGTATATATATATAGTTTTTCTTTTCTCCTATCTCTCATCCTGTTTATTGTTGTCTTTTATGCAGCTTGTCTTTCACAATTTCTATCACAACTTTCAGATTCTATTTACTCTTTCAGTTTTTTACACTATACAAACAACATGCTGTTTTACATATGCATCTCAATTTATTTCACTTATAAGTACGGTTTCTAGTTATCTAAATTAATGTATAAAAGCTTTGAGTTTGTACTTCTTTATAGCTGAATAATACTTCATTCTATGAAAATATAACATACTTTTATCCATTCCTTGGTTGACTCCTTGATTGGATTCATTTCCAAGATTTAGCTATTATAAATTGTGCTGCTACTAACATGGGTGCACATATATCTTCATAGTATAATATTTCTAATATTTCTATGAAAATATCCAGAAGGATAATAGCTGGATCAAATGCAACCTCTAATTCTAGTTGTTCAAGGATGTTCACCCTGATTGCCACAGTGGTTATACCAGTCTACATTACCACCGGCAGTGGAGAAGGGCTCCTTTTTTCCAAAGTTCTCCCCGCATTTATTATTGGTAGTTTTTAATAATAGCCATTCTTTCTTGTGTAAAATAACATCTTAGTGTTGTTTCAATTTGGTTTCTTGGAAAACAATGGAGTCGAATGTTTTTTTTTTCATATTTTTATTTTCACTTGCACTTCTTCATCTGAGAAGCGTATATTCATCACAGATGCCCATTTTTTCATTCATTTTTTACATTTTTGGAGTCTGACTTTTAAATTTTTTACATGTTTTAAAAGTCTTTTATCTGAGAGACAATGGAATAATTATTTTTCCCAGTTTGTGGGTTTGCTTTTCACTCTGCTGGTGATTTCTTTTGATGTCCCAAAGCACTTTTTATTTGGAAATGTTTTTCCTTTTTTTTTTGTGATTCTGTTTATAAGTCATCCGGTGTACCTGTATGGGAATGAGTTAGAAATGATACATACCAGAAACCACAATTGGCTAATCCTTTAGTTTAAAATATTAAAAATTTTGATGCATTAGAGTTATAATAAATTTCAATATGTTTTTCTTAAATATGCATGTTAAAGCACATGCAAAATTGCATTACGTATTATTATATAATCCTGCTCACATAATACAGACATCCAAATTTTTAGATCATTTAAAAATTTGGGTAAAATCCAATACCATCTCATGTGTGTGGTGCCTATTTTGCTAGTACTGATTTTGCCTTCTTAGAATGAGTGAATTGTCAGTATGTAGTATTCTACACATATAAATATGTTTGCGCAATTTATTCATGCAGTTTATTTATTTATTGTTTTTGTCTTTTTGAGACAGGGTCTCACTATGCATTTCAGGCTGGCTTTGAGCTCACTTTTGTAGCCCAGGCTGGTCTCGAACTCACACCGATCCTCCTGCCTCAGCCTCCCAAGTGCTGGGATTACAGGCGTGCGCCACCACGCCTGGCTTATTCATGCAGTTTATATTCCTACAAATTTTTCTAGTTATTCATATAAGGGTCATGTTTTAAGAGCTGATCTTAGTTTCTAACTTGACTGTTTAGAGAAGCCTGGGGTGGAGAGTGGATTATGGCTGCTCTGTGATCACCAGTGCTTTAGTACAGTGCTACCTTACATGGCGTTAGGAATTTAGTCAGAAGTGGTGGAGGTGGGTTACAACAGCAGCTCTCTGCTGACTTTGTAGCTCTGCTCCTGTTCCTGAGTGTTTACTTCCTGGCTGCATGAGGTGAGCAGTGTTACTGCACCCTGTTCTTTTCCTTTGGTGTTTCTGCATTTGAAGCTGTCAACTGTGGCCTACAACACTGAAGCCTTGAGCCCAAAACCTGCTACACACTGATGAAATTGTCATAGTAAGGTTTCCTGTCCTGGAAATGGCAATATTTAACCTTAGAAAACCAAAAAAAAAAAAAAAAAAAACCCTGGCATCAGAGAAGTGGGATCATTCCTCTGACTATACATGGACCCATGGATCAGATCCTTCTGAAATTGGTTGAAGGGAGGGGTTTAAAGCTATGGTGTAGCAAAAGCCCAAAATGATCTGTAGAGAGAACAATAGGAGACTTGGGTTGGAACTTACAAAACCAGGGTGCTCACAGATTGAGGAAGGCAGAGTGTGGTGACAGTGTTTCAGAGTGGAAGGCCAACGTTGATAACTGTGCTCTGGGTTGAAATTACATGGTATTGTCTGGCAAAAAGTTTTGCTTTATTTTGTGCATGTTCTGAGATTCTAAGCAAGGCTGGGCAAAAGATTAGGAGAATTTTTTTTGTTCCTCCAGAGAAAATTTCAAGGCTGATTAAAATTCAGACTATGACACAAGGCACTCTAAGTGGGATATTTTAGCCAGAATTACGGTGAAAAGGGGGAATAAATAGACATAACTGAAAAGCTTAAATTTTTGCCTAAAGAGAAATTCAAGTAAAAATGTGTGGTTGTGGATGAGGTTTACATTATGAAAAAGAATCTAGCTGTTTTAAATGATAAGAATGTACGGAGGTCACTTCAGGAATTAGTGTGACCTTATATCCTCTATTTGGGAAGAGAGCGCCAGTGTCTCCTCAGAATGAATGCTTAGGTGATTGGGTCCCTGGGATTCATTTCATCAAACTCAGCCCCCTGCGCAGTCAGATACCCCAGGACCCATGGTCCTAGGGAGACTGGCTACTGTTTGAGGCACCATTAGACCTGGGAATTGTCCATGCAGTGCAGTGGAGCCCATTCAGCACAGACTGAAGTCTGTGAAACAATGCGAAAAATAGTAATAAATCACTACTCCTTTAAGTTTAGTGTGTCTTACAGCTTGTCTGAGTGGTGAGAAAATTATGAAAACCAGTACCATTTCTCCTGCCACCTCTGTCCATGGCCTGCCTCTTTCCTCCTCAAGGCATACTAATGAAATGTATTCATGAAATCATGTTTCTAATGTCTTCACTGCATCCTTGACCCCATTCTCACAGACAAATGTATCCGTTTTTCAGAGGTGCATTCAGTCTTCTCATAGGTTGTCCTTTGGAATCTCAGTAAGAATGGTATTACGCCTGTAACGCTTGCATTTTGCATGCTAGTTGAGCAGTAGCTGAAACCCTTCGGACCATGGCTGCAGTGACTTCTAAGTGGGTTAAAGACTGAAAATGATGAAATAAATCATCAGAGACCAACTTTCCAAACAATTTTCCTTAGACAGGGGGCATAGGAGCTCTCTTCATAAATGGAAGTTTTGAATATGTGTAATGTTGAGCCTGTTATGGCCATTTTTTGTAGATTTCTTGCACTCCTTCAAGGCAGTTTTCTTCCTCCGAGTAAGCCAAGTAATGAATGGGTGTTTTAATGGCCCCAGTAGTTCAGCAAACATAATTTCTTTGATACTAACACACAGATTTATCTTTTCTGTCCAAAATGCTTTTTCCCTATATTTTTGTCCTAATTTTTACTATAAATCGGAGTAACAGTAGCTAGCAAGAACTGTGCCAGACTGAATATCAACAAATATTATTTTCCAAATCTCCTAGTCAATAGCCATTAAATTCAGCCTCACATGAGTGCATAAAGCATTGACCCTCTTTCACCGGCATGTAAGATGCCAAACCTTAATTCAACTACCAATAGAGTCCCTGTATGCAGCTAAAAATGCTTGAACGTATTATTTCTTTTACAAATATCTATCATCACATGAGCAACTGAACTATGACTAAAACTATCTGCTAGGCAATTCTTATATTATTCTGGTATTTCTTTAGCTTGCACCTCCATATTTTCCAACAACTCCTACCCGAATACATTCTGAAGGATTTTTAATTATGTCAGGTATAGTTTAAAAGAACAGTCAGACCTTATGTACAGATATACAGATTTTAACCTTACTCCCCCATATATATGTATATATATATATATATATATATATATATATATATATATATATAATAATATTTAAATATATTTAGGCTAGCGTCTACAGGATCTACAGGTTCTCACTATGCAGAAGGGACTCATAGTGATCCTTCTGTTTTCATGTTCCCAAGAGTTGGGATTACAGGTATGCACCACCACACCTAGTCTCAATCACATCTCAACATGTCCCAGGGGCAGGGCCAGCATGACAGGCAGGGGATGAGCACTGCCCACTACACTCCACCTAAGCAGGTGCTTTAATCCATTGAACTATCTGGCGGGCCCTACCCCTAATTTTAAAGAAGAGATTTTAATTTGATTTCCAGTTGTCAAATACAGAGTACACATTTCACTAACTCCAAGGCAAAAGCTTCATGGCAAAAGTGTGTGGTGAATCACGCTTCTCATTGCATGATGCCTCAGAAGCCTAGCATAAGAGATGTTTATACTTCAAGTGCACAATGCTTGCAATCCAGTCTACAAGGGTCACCTCCTGCACAATAAAGAACTATGAGCGTTGTCCCTGAGTAAAGCCACCAAAGCGCCTAGCACTCTATGTTCCAGAAATTATTTTTAGGTACTCATATTAACAATTAATCTTGCCATCATGCCCTTCCTTCTTATAGATGAATTTCTTGGAACAAATGATCTTGTGACTGTATCTTTCTGATATCAGAATGCACTTCTGTTATTTAGCTTAAAAATGTTTTGGAGATATTTATCTTCATGCTTCTGAACACATGTACTTTTCTAGGTGATTTTGGCAATACAGGATGATGGGAGAAATTATCTTATTTAGTGCCTTCTTGAATTTGTTTCCTTAATATTCTCTATATTCTCCATTGTAATATCTTTCTGGCATTTAGTAAAGATTATGCTTACATAAACATATGAAGTTCTTGCTAATTGAAGCGTTCTATTTACTTTGTTTTCTGAAGCTTCATTCTTGGTGTATGGAAAAGGTTTCCACATTTTATGTTAATTTGTAACTTAGCTCTATGATGAACACATACCTATGAAGCTATCATGTGTGTTTCCGGTGATGTTATTAAAATATATATTAAGAGATGATTTTGCACAAATAATATTAGGAATACAAAAATCCTGTTACAGAAGACCGATATTAGCCTTTTATTTCTCACCCATTAAAAAGCAAAAATAAATTCAAAATGGATGTAAGACCTAAGCTTGAAACATCACTGTAGTGGTTGATACAATGTGTCCACTTGGCTGAATGACTCAGAGGCTTGGTTCCCTGGTGGTGGGAACCCCACTGTGGTATACAATTGGTTCCTTCCTGAAGTGTGACCAGGGCCTGCCTAGGATATGATTGGCTCCTCCCTAGAGCAGCATCAAGGACCCATCCTGGGGTATGATTGGTTCCACCCTAGAGCACAATGGGCCCACATAAGAATGGCTGAGCACAAAGAGACTTTTTAATGAGCTGAGGCAGGAGTCAAGACTTCACTTACTCAGAGAAGCTTCAGTTTTCGCCTTCAGCCTGGACTTCATCATCTGGCTCGCAGGGCAGACTCTTCAGCCTCCAGTTTGGATCTTTTGCTATCTGTCGCAGGCTCTTCATTGTTCATTACAGACAGTTCAGTCTTCCAGCGCAGACCTATCAGCCAGTGGATAGAGACTTACACAGAGTGCTGCAGTGAAGTTCAGACCTCAGGACTGAATTCTTCAGTCCGGAGCATGCAGACACCATCTGCACACTTCTTCATCGGACTCTGGCTGACTACTGAAAGCCAATCTTATAATTCCTTATAGACTGTATATTTTGTGTTAATACCCATTCCTTATATTATATCTGTTCTGCTCCTTTAAGTAAAACCCTGACCAAAGCACAATCATTTAAAGGCAAAGGTGTGTGCAAAGGTTTAATGGTTACAGCTGCAATCTACAGGAAGAAAAAATGAAAACCAACAAGTGAGATTACGTTAAATTGATGGCTACAGCACAATAAAGGAAACAAACAAAACTGTAAGGAGACAACACACAGAGTTGGAGCATACAGTTACCAACTACTTTGCAAACAGAAAATTGCTGTACACAGTACAAGAAGAAACAAAGAAATTCACCCCAAAACCAATTAACTCAAGCAATTCATGCGCTATTGAGTTGGTTAAAGTACAATTTACTAATAAGAACATGAAGAAATGTTTAACAAGTTAGTCCATCAAGTAAATAATGATCCAAATTTCAGTGAAATTTCATCTCATCCCAGTTAGAGTAGGTATCATAAGTAATAACATGCACCATAAATATTGATGATGATGTCAGATAAAATATTTCTTCCACAATGTTGTTATGAATGTAAATACGTACAGCCATTATGGAAATCAGTGTGGATGTTTCTTAAATAATGGACATGACAACCACAAGTTGATTCATTCTTAGGAATATTTATAAACTATGTAGAGGCTGCATAATACAGATAGTAGAGAGATACCTGTTGACCCATTATTCATAATTCTTAATACATAAGCTGTAGAAACAGTGTACATATCTGTCACATATGAATAGACTGAGAAAACATCTTATTTGATGTAGGTATAAGTATCTGGGTATATATATGACTTTGTTTATATCTACGCTGATATATATTTATTAATGGATATTATGATAGAGCGATATGTGCATATAAAACCTTTTTATATTTTCCATATTAAAATGTTTAACATTTAGATTGATATCCTCATATTCTTCACTTTAAGATAAATTTATGGGGCAATTTGTCGTTCCATTGGAAAATGTGACTTAAGCATTACAGAGAGCTTAAAATGATAAACATTCACCATCATAGAATTATAAAACCTTATTTTAGAACAAGCAAATTTAGTAATTATTGTTATAAGACAATAATAAGATATAATTGTATCTGTTAGACAAATAAATCTACCTCTATTTACATGGAAATGTATAAACAATAAAAGCATAGCACTATACTAACAATCAATAGTACTATATTTCTAATATTCATCTGTATTAATATTTCTAATATCAGTCTCTATCAATATGTACAAATGCAGGAGATTTATAAATATAGAAATGTTTGATTCATCATTTGAAATAATTTTTTACCTCTATTTAAGTTATGCTTAAATTTGTGAGGTTGGTTAGAGAAAATAAAAATAGAGGATGGGAGTGAGTGAAATACTCATTTATAAATATGATCAATGTGATCATCACAATAACGCTGACTTACACCCTATCATGTAATGTGGGAATGATGTAAATCTCAATAATATATTAAAACAATTAAAATATGTATTTATCAGCTGATAGGCATTTGCCTTGCTTCCAAGATTCAGCTGTTACAAATTGCTACTGGAAACATGGGTAATCATCTATTGGTATGGTAGGATGTGCATTTCTTTTGAAAAGATTCCACCAAGAAGGGAAACTGGACCCAACGGGATTTCTACTCCTAGATTTCTTAGAAATCTTCACATTGATTACCAAAGTGATTTCACCAGTTTATGATCCCATCAGCAGTGGAGAAATGTTTCTTTATTCCCACATTGGCATTTTAGACTGCTTGATTTATTGATAATACTCATTTTTTCTGGAGTAGAGGAAATGTTAGCATTGTTTTCATTTGCATCTCTTGATGATGTGCTTATTACACATATCTAAAGGTTACAATAAGCTTAATTTAAAAAAAAAAAAACCTTACTACTTGAAAAAAAAATCCCAGCTTTCATTTTCATCTCTGAAATGATCAGTGTTGTTGAAAAAATTTTATGCACAAGCCGGGCGTGGTGGCTCACGCCTGTAATCCCAGCACTTGGGAGGCTGAGGCAGGAGGATCGTTGTGAGTTCGAGACCAGCCTGGGCTACAAAAGTGAGCTCAAAGCCAGCTTGAACTGCACAGTGAGACCCTGTCTCAAAAAAAAAAAAATTATGCACAAATATCCATCCATTGACAAATTATAGGAAAGATTTTTTATACACTAAAACACTAATCAACCATAAAAAAGGGTAGACTTGAGACGTAGCTAGATGGATGAATCTTGAGAAAATACCTTTTTTTAAGAAAAAAGTAAAACTTAGAATTAAAGCAGAAATAATTACAAGCGATGTAGAATTTCACTTCAAAAGTAACATGATTTTCACAGTATTTGTTACAATATGTAGTACTGGCTTCCAATAAGTTATTCATTTTAACAGATCTGTGAATGTAAAATTGGAAGAATAAAGAAAAAGGAAAGAAATCAAGGAGACAAAAAGGGAAGACAATTGAAAAAAGGAGACAAATCAAATTAAAGCATTAACTGCCTCTTTTCACCAGCAGAAATTCAGTAGTTGTCCACACCATGCTGCTTCCATCCCTCAATAAATCCCTGTCCCCACTCCCTCTCCTGTCCTGCTCTTCAACTGTGTAATTCTTTCTGTTTCAAAAATTCCATTACTCTTAAGTGAAATAAATTGCACAACTGTCAAACCGTTTGATTGTCTCTCATGTGTAAATAAGACGCAAAAAAGGTCGGGAAATAGCTCAGGGGCAGAGTGCCTGCCTGGCAGGTGCAAAATCCTGAGTTCGATCCCCGGTTCCGCAAAAAAAAAAAAAAAAAGGAAGAAGATGAAGAAGAAGAAGAAGAAGAAGAAGAAGAAGAAGAAGAAGAAGAAGAAGAAGAAGAAGAAGAAGAAGAAGAAGAAGAAGAAGAGGAAGAAGAGGAACAAGAACAAGAAGAACAAGAACAAGAACAAGAAGCAAAAAAGAAAGTGTCCATAAAAGAAGGAGAATTATGGAGGGAGGGGGAGTAAAGAAAAAGAGCAAATAAAAAATAAGGAGAATTTGCAAAGAAAACCTTGTAAGTAATGAGGGAAAGAAGCATTGGATGGAGGAAAGAAGAATGGGAGAAAAAAGGAGTGAAGATGTAGCGTTCTTCTGTAAGGTACAGATTTCCTCTAATGATGTGATCATTACATATACTTAAAGGCTACAGTAAACTTTCTTAAATAAATAATAATTTAAAAAGCCCTTACTGCTTGAGCTTTCTGTCTCTTTCCTACAACCAATACGTCGAAGCGAGTACTTGGTGGGTGCTCCGGTGTGAAATTCCGGATCTCCTTGAGACTTCCGGTGGGAGTCGTGATCAACTGTGCGGACAACACAGGAGCCCAAAGTCTGTGTATCATCTCTGTGTAGGTGCCCAAAGAGCGCTGAACAGACTTCCTGCTGCAGGTGTAGGTGACACGGTGATGGCTACAGGGGAGAAGGGCAAACTGGAGCTCAGGAAGAAGGTGCCTCCTGCCGTGGTAATCCCACAGCGGAAATCATGCCTGAGAAAAGATGGGATGTTTCTGTACCTTGAAGACAGTGCAGGGGTCATAGTGAACAACAAAGCGGAGTGGAAGGGTTCTGCCATCACAGGGCCCATGGCAAAGGAATTTGCAGACATGTGGCCCAGGACTGTGCCAGAAGCTGTGAGCTGTGTGTGTCCATCAAAAGTAAATAGATGTGGACAGGTGAAAAAAAAAAAAAAAAAAAAAAAAAAACTCTTTGCTACTTGAAAAATCACAGTTTGTATTCTTTACTCATATTAATATATTTGAGTCACATTGTTTGAAACTAAAATCAAAATTATTTCATTATAACATTTTTAATTTCTTCCTTTTGTTCAAGTTGATCTGTTTCACTAATATTTCAATTATTTTCTGATTTTCCAAGTGAGAAAAACTATACCATTTCTATAGTATAGTGGTTTTCACATATTTCTTAAAACATTATAATTTATCTTGAAGTTTGCTGAAGTTGGTTATTTCTCACTCAGATTCAAGGAAAATGTCTTATAGACATTAACAGCTTCATACGGAGTGTATTACTTCAAATGACACAATGCACACCCATTATATGTACCTAAAAGGAAGAATTGACATAAAAGAACAACCACAGTTAAAATATTCTAGAGAAAATAAATTATAAGGTATACTAGGACAAGATTATTATAAAAACCTCAAAGAAACTCATTGATATCTTGGTATGTTTAATCCCACAATATAGTTGTAATACTATATATATATATATATATATATATATATATATATATATAGTTTTTCATTAAGATGACATAAACTAGTGTAAAACTTTTTATTTTCAATTTTAACTAAAGCTCAAATTCCCTTCATCCTTTCTAGCCTAAAAACGTTCAGCTGAAAATAATGTCCTATCAATGATGGGTTCTGGCCCAAGGAAAAACAGCTAAGTTATCATGGCCCTGTTTCAATATGTCTGAATCCCAAAACAGTTTATCTTCCCAAGGACCACTTCCTCCTTCTTCCATGGGCCAGGCCTTGATACCTTTGCCTCGCACACAAAAACGATCCCTTTCAGCTCCTTAGGTGTCACTAAACCTATCCCTCAAGCTCGGTCTCTAGTGCAAGTCCACACAGTCTCAGACTCCACATCTCAGTTCAGAGGTTCCCCATCTCGCTGCAGTAGCTCCTCTGTACATCCTCCTTGATGGCAATAAAGGCCGTTCTCTCCTTTGACTTTACTTCTGCTCCTCTGCCATGCCAACAGGAAAAAAAACCTAACAGTAAGCAAACATAATACATTTTAAGAGAGGGTTATAAAAATCATTTTTCTATGAACATCTTTTATTCTGTAATTCTTTGGATATTTTCATGAAGTACATTGATAAGCTGAATGTACAATGCTCGAAGAATTAGGTAATTTTAACAGGTAGGTATTCTTAGCTAATAGTGAGGAATAAAACTTTAAAACTTAGAAAACAACCACATAAAAGGTAGTCAATTAAAGTGTTTCACAATTTTATTTATATTTCATTTTCCTTAAAAATATCATGCAATTAAAAGAAAAAAATAAAAAATAAATAAAAGTACCATGCAATTATTTGTGAAACAGCTTATTTTCTCCCAAAGTTATCATTATGCAGAAACAATGGCCTCAATGCTTACAACCACTATCTCTGCTCTGTAATGAGTTGTTTATGGGATGAACTCATTTTCCTCATTTTATAATAAAATTTTCTTGGCATAATAAAAATTTTGATAGGTTGCAACTATGTGTGTTGCTTAAGCTACAAATTATTTCACAGTTTTTGCACAATGCATCGATTTTAATCTAGACATGTCAAATGATTGAAGGGAAAAAGTGATGGCTATATTTTATGTTAATGGTTTTATGTTTTAGAGGGTAGTTAACATGCTTACTACTAAGTAATGAGAAGAAAAGACAAGCAAGGAGATTAAAACTAAATATGTAAATTTACATGCTTGATTTGAAAACATTTCATTGTTTGCAATTAAAAAACTAAATAAAATATCTTACATGATTTGTTTTTGTCTATGTAAGGTCTAACAGATGTTATTGTTTTAAAGATGTTTGTTTTCATGAATACAGTCAAGTTAATGAAATTATTTAAATGCTTAAATGCTTTATTAATGTTTATGCATTTGTTTAATCTTTTTTATACTTTAATTATATATCTATATTTTAAAGAAGATATGCAGACATTTTTGTAACTAAAGCAAACATATTTTTCCTTGCTTGTTACTTCTTTCTTTTACTTCCTTCAAAAAAAATTATTTGCATTTTTAAAAGAAACATAGCATTTTGAATAAATAAAAAATAGGTCTTCACGATTTAATGTCAATGTTTTTGAAAAACAGTGGTTAATAATGGAGAATATCAACATTTGTAAGTAAATCAAGGGTAATTTACACCTTCTGAAATGTAAGTTTATATACTTTTGGGAAATTGATGTGATTTTGTTTTCTGTATAGTCTTGAAGGATAATCACTTACTTCCTGCACCTTAGATGTTTAGATGCTCAGTATAATAATATATCTAAGTATGCATAACATTGTTCTTAATTTTATTTTAATTAAAATCATATAATACAAGCCGGGCGTGGTGGCTCATGCCTGTAATCCCAGCACTCGGGAAGCTGAGGCAGGAGGATTGGTGCGAGTTCGAGACCAGCCTGCGCTACAAAAGTGAGCTCAAGGCCAGCCTCAACTGCATAGCAAAACCCTGTCTCAAAAAGACAAAAAAAAAAAAATCATATAATACATACCATATCATAATGAAAAATAATTTTATTTGTGCACATTATAAAAATAGAACTTGAAGGAGTGAAATCATTGTCAAATTTTCCTTTTAGATTTTTCTATATGCGTTACGCTTAAAAAATAAAGAAGATAAATAAATATTGCTACATGATTATTACTTCTTATTGCTACTTTTGATAGTGTGAACAATGGAAATGTATGCAAGAATATTTCCATACACTTAGGTTAAGAGTGTAAAATTTTCCCAGCAATTAATTGCTAGTTTACCTTTGGATGTGGTTTATATCTTCCTGTTCAAGATACTTAGTTTTCTTTAGGTAATATTAGAATTTCAAAACACTATTCCAAAATTCACATCATAAGTCCTCTGAATAACTACCATGAAGGCAAAAATATGCATGATATTAATTATTGTAACAATCCTACTAAATTATTTTGAAACTGCTTCATTGCTATTTTATCTTTTTTCTCATTAAAATTAATAAAAAAGTAATATTAGAAATTACGAGTGAAATAATAGTTATTTATTGGGCTGTGCATTTTAAATTTCCAAAAAGTAATATTACATTTTCTATGATTTTATCAATCCCTATATGGAAAAACAAATGTAAGATGGATATACATCTGCATCTCTCTTACTTTTCTCTTCTTTCTGGGACAAACACCCAACACCCAAAATGAAGGAAGGAAAGGTGTATTTAGCTCACAGTTTGTGGAGTGTTCAGAGCATACTCAGCTGTCTCCAAGGCAGAGTAATGGCACATGACAGGGAGCAGCAAGTTCATGGCTCTGGAAAACAAAACAACAAGAGCAAAGGGAGGAAAGGAGATGGAGAAAGAGCCTGTTTCCTTCCTTGTGTTGTATTTGGGTTGCTGTCCCAAGGTGGGCTCACCTCCATCATCCCAGTTTTGGCTTGTGAATCAATCCCAAGCTCCATAATCCTCCACGTACAGTGCTCCCGATATGGGTTAAAAGTAAACACTGAGGGGATTTGACTGACCTTGGGAGATACAAAAGTTACATGTTTTGTTATACTGATCTTGCTTTCACTTGCCCTTAAACATCCAGCAGAAAAGATTAACTATAACGCATGAAACATAAAACTAGATGAGTATGTTGAACTGTAAAAGGCTTAAATCAATAGCTTCCATCATTGCCAGTTTTGCCAATAACCCACTGTGATTATGAAACATTGGATTATGTATACAACTACTTTCGCTTAGTTCAGTGAGAAGAAATATTTTTGTACCAATAATGATTAGAAAAATTATCATGTCTACACCCTGTGCTCTGTATAACTACTATGGGGACAACAATATGCTTTGTTTCAAATACTGGAAATGTACTACTAATGTGTTCTGAATCTGTACCCATGTTATTTCTTATTAAATGCAATGTAAATAAATAAATAAATAAATAAACAAACAAACACACCATCCACTTCCCTTAGCTAAAAAAGAAAGAAAGAAAGAAAGAAAAAAGAACCCTCTAACATGATTCCATGAAGCTTTGCAGGTACAATTACACAGAAACCATAGCGATCTGCAATAGATTTAGTTAATGTAGATACTTAAAAATGTATTACAGACATAAGAATAACATATTCTTCAACTCAACTTAAAATTATTAAATCACAAGAATCTAATCATCTCATCTTTCCTAATCACAAACTCGGGTAATGGTCAAGTACTACTGAAATTATTTAAATCTCTGCCTTTATCTTGATTTGTTTGCTTCTGTTTTATTCTTCTCCATGATGCAAAAGTCTTGATTGTAGAATTTATTTGTGCCATTGTGTGTCTGTGATCAGGTTACAATTTTTCAACTACTTCCTATCTCTAAAACGTTTTATTAAGATATATTTTAATATTAGATTTATTTAAAGCATGTATAAAGATGATCACATAATTCCTCTGTATATTTATAATTAGAATGTGTTTTATTAATTTATTGAAATGCATCCTTGGAATAATTCCTGGGGAGAACGAGGGTTGTAGAAATCAGCATGTAAAATGAAGGGTTGGAAACTGTTTGAAAAATTAAACATTTATCAAGAATTTTCAAAATTATGAAAACCAACACTATCTCCTTTCCTGTGGCATAAAAGAAAAACAATTGATTTAATTGCTTATTTATTCTCCATTTGCAATTAATTTTAATTTTGTAAAAAATATACTCCTTAATTTACTGAAATGTTAAAATAGCTAGAAGTTTTCAAAAGTTACCAACATTAGTATATGTTTTGTTAGACTATTAATTTTAAGATTATTTTATTGTAGTTACATATTTAAGCATGCTATACTTCCTTTAATGATTTGTATAAATATCTATATATTAAACTCTAGGGGATGGGTCTTAAATTCAATGGGCAGTTGGGATTTAAATTGATGCCATAGAGTGCATAAATTATCAGCCATATTTTTTCTAAGATATTGCATATCATATAACCGTTATTTTAAACTTTTATATTGTCTCAGTTACTCTTCTCTCATTGTTGGGACAAATACACAACACTTAAAATGAAGCAGGAAAGGTTTATTTAGCTCACCGTTACTAGAGGTTTCAGTCCATACTCAGTTGGATCCAAGACAGAGAGGCATATGGCAGAGGGCAGCAGTTCATGGCAGCAGCAAGGAGCAGAGAGCAAAATGGAGGAGCAGCAGCAGCAGTGACAACAGAGAGGAAGTCTGTCTCTTAAATTGCATTTAGGCTATCTGCCCCAGGTGGAGGAAGGAAACACATCCAGAATGCTAGCAGTAATAAGAACCATAATCTCGGCCTGGGATCGCCAATAATCCCAGCGCATCGTGAGTTAATCACAACTCTACAAGTCCCTTCCCCACGACTTCATGAGGCTTTGGGGAAACAACTAGATATAAACCATAACATACGTATATATTTATTTGGAACATGGTCTCACTATGCAGCTCAGGTTGCTAGGAATCCTCCTGTCTCAGCCTCCCCAGCACTGGTCCAGGATAGTACAGCATGCAGTGCTGAGGATTGAATCCTGGTCCTTGTACTTGTCAGGCAGATGCTTCACCCACGGTTCTGTCTCCCTTCCGCTATCATGTAGTCTTCAGTAAGAATTAAATGTAGTAAATCTTGTGATTAGTATTATCTGAATGTATTCTCCCTGGGGCAGTCATGCAAAAATTGAGTTCCCTATAGAATACTTGAGAGTTGAATATTATAAACCCATGAATGAAGTTAGTGCCCTTCTAAAACAAACTGAGTGGGATTCTCTTGACCTTTCTTCTTATCTGAGGACGTAGCATCTTCCCAGAATGCAGCTCTGTGGAAATGCTACAATACGTGCAATCTAAGAAGTACTCATAGCCTTCAATGCCTGGATTTGCAGGCACGTTGTTCTTGGACTTTCTCAATCCCAGAATTATGAAAAGTAATTTTCTATTATTCTTAGTTTACATAGTGTAAGTCATTTTATTATAGCCGCACAAGGCAAGATAGTGCCATTAATTTCCACTGTCAGTGAAGTGATTTTTAAAAACTGTCTTATGTGGAGTTCCTGTGGAATAACAGATAACTGAGAAAAACATATATAATTTATATTCACCGGTAATCTTTTTCTGAGATAAAAGCTTTATACGATGTGCAGATCCTTTTCGATTTTATTTTTGTCCTTCTATTTAGCACTGTAGATGGAAAGATCTTGGTTTCACGATCATAGACACAGCACGAAATGTTTCCATCACTACAGAAACTACCACTGCTCAAGTAAAGCCACACCCATGTCTAGGCTCCTACCTTTCATCCCAACAAGCAATACTCTTTTAAAAAGTTGTGGTAATTTATTTCAAGAACACTATATAAGTGTAACTATACACTATACTAACTACTGTGATTGAGTTCTGTTACTCAGCATAATTATTTGAATTTCCTTCCGGTTGCTTCATCTCCGGTGTCACTGTAACTTATAAGAATTTCATGTGGTCTCCGCTACAGATTCTGGGAGACATTTACATGTGCCGATCCTGACACTTGGTTAAACATGAGATTTGAAAAACTGCTTAGTCAGTGTGATTCTTATATTTTCATGTTTCAAAAGGTCTCATATAATATTTCAGACTTTAATGATTCTGCTTCACTGTGTCTTCCAATCTTTTTCTTTTCAAAAAATTCCAACTGATCCAGAACAGTGTTTTAAAAAGAAATGTCACCCTCATAAAATGGCCTCCAGAGTTTCTTTAAACATTATTGCACATATATGTGTGTCTATTTCCTGCTTATTTGGTCTATTTCACATATCTGGATACCTTTACTGAGGCAGCACTGTCATAATTAGTACAGCTTTGTCTTTGTGATAAATAAAAAAGAAGCAGTCTACTTACTTTTGTTTAAACCTTTACCATATTTTGGGGCATTCTAGGACTCCTCTCTTTTTATTCCTTGAGAACAATAGTCTTGGAGAGACTTTAATAGATATTAACTTATATTTTGATATAGAATTCCCTAAATGTATTGATTATTATTTTTTATTCATCTACTGATAAAAAGGTAAAGTAGCAATGAGACAGTCTCAAAACAAGTTAGTACAACAGCTACAATCATTAATACAATGCATAAGTATTGCATTGTCTTCATACTAGTTAGTCAGAGGAACAGATACAGACCTGGTATCTTGTTTAAACAATACTAGTTCAGATGTTTATTCTCAATGAATAACTGAGAATAACAGAAAATAACTGTACATCCTCTTTTGTGTATATATGCATATATATATATATATATATATATATATATATTTGTTTTTAAGGTTTTTAAGGTGTCTAATACTAGGAGAAAATATCATACCATGTCTTATAATTAGATCATAAGTCAAAGGTACAGTATAAATCATAAAATAAGAATTACAGTTAAACAATATTCAGAAAATTAATTGTCAATTAAAAATGAAATTAAATGTTTCAAAACAATATTAAAAAATTCAATTCAAATCATGAGTCCAACTTAGAGGCCAGAATATTGTGTATCATATGTACAAATCTGTAATCAATTCAGAATACTCTCATAGTATTTTAATAGGTTAATATGTATTTAAATATCAACTAAGAAAAAGTTTCCATAGTAGTAAAGAATTCCTAAGAATAAAACATAACATAAATACTAGAATGGCAATAACATGATCAGAAATTATAACAGTTTGGGAAAAGGATACTGCACATGATTCTAGTACGTTGTGTACCTGGACAGTGTCCGTGATGCTTCCACGTGGCCTGCTGTCACTTGTGGGACTGAGCTACTGCTAGTTCCTTGATATCCACCTTTTAGACCCAGACAGAATCCTGACCTGTAGGTGTAGGAAAAGCTGATTTACAGAATGTGGAACTGGAAATGCTTTGCTGCTGTATAAAATGTGTAGCTGAAAGACTAGTGTTATATACATCTTTTTCTCTCGTGTTTGTTTGCCCTATTTGATGAGTTCCTTCCATTTTCCTTTGTGGAATTTTGGTAATTTTAATCCCTCGCTAGAATATCTTTCATGAAACTGTGTGGTGTTGGCTTTGTCATCATGAAATTCTTTCTGTTTTTGTTTTGTTTTTCCTGGGATGGGGTGTGAACTCACGACCTTGCACTTGCCAGGCAGGCACTTGTGCTATGGAGCTATCTCCCCAGCCCCCATGAGATTCTTTAGTCATTCTTTGTCCTGGAAGTATTTCACTTCTCAATTATACATGAGGATAGTTTTGAAGGGTATATCAATCTGAGTTGGAATTTGTTTTCTTGCAAGATTTGCAGTACTTTGCTACATGTTCTTGATGCTTTGTAAAGAGAAATTCGCCATTATTTTGATGGATTTTCTTTTACATGTGATCTGTTTCATTTGTCTATTGGCTTTTTCATTATTTATTTACTTATTTGTTATTTTTATTTATTTTTATTTATTCATTTATTTTTTGGTAGAATCAGTGATAGAACTCAAGTCCTTGAGCTTTCCTGGCAAGCACTTATTCTACTGAGCTGTATTCCCAACCCCTGTACTGGCTTTAGTATACTTTTCTGTGTTGAATATCTGTGATCTTAATTATTATATGTCTGGGTGTAGTTTAAATCTGGTTGATGTTATTTGGAGTTCTATATGCTTCAGCTAACTGGATATCAAATTGTTTGCCCATATTTGGAAAGCTTTCTGCTATTACTTTCCCATATTCTCTTTATATGATTTGCATTGACTCCTTTTTCATTGATGTCTATTAGTCTGACATTGTTCATTTTTGTATCATCTTGCAGATGTTGAATTATGTTTGCCTGCATCCTGTTGTTTTTAAGAGATCTTTTCTTAACTTTTCACTAGTTGTAATGGTTGCTTCAACGTCTGAAAGTCTTCATTTTTGTTGAAATGGCTTTGCCAGCTTGTGATTGAGGTTTTAATTTCCTGTATAGCAATTTGAATCTGCTTCAGACATTCTATTACTTTCCTGTATTGCTCATTCAAGGATCCCAACATTTTTCTAGTCTCTTTTTCTTTTTATCACTGTGTTTGGAAGTACTTAGTACTTCTTTCATTATAGTTGTCTCATTTTTTACTTCAAAAATTATTTCTGATCTAATTTCCTCTATACCTTTCTGCAGTTCTATCTTTACTTCAGATGCTATTATTTCAGACATTTCAGGTGAGTGATTTCCAATTTCTTCAATGCTAGCATCTCCTGCAGTTGTTCTGAATGGGCTCAGAGCCTGAGACTGTATTTTGCTCTTTCTCTTTGTCATTTTGTATAGCCCTGCCTTCTTACCTTTTGTGTAGAGCTTTGGTAGAGTTCTTACCTTTATACCAGATCTAGATCTACCAAGTTCAAACTCATCCAGGTGGGCGTGGCTTCGGTCTGGCTGCTGAGCTCTACTTCTTCCTGCTGCAGCCCTTGTACGTGAACCTGCTGTGCCATTCTGGCAAGATGTTCTGCTCCTGGATCATCTGTTTATCTTGTCTCCAGCTTCTCTGCAGTGAGCTCTGCCACAGTTTTCCACACTGGACCTGTCTGATGGATGAAGTTCCACTTATATGCCAGGCCTTATTGTTAGGACTACTGAGTTTCCAGCAGGCCCCTATAGTCTCTCTCACAGGTGGGGATTGGTTGCTGGGTTGAATAAGTTTCCACCAGTTCCAGGGAGATCTCACTCACACACCGAGCCTGGTTGCTTGGTCAGATCCCTAAAGGTATTGATTAAAGTGAAAAGAATAGGGATATTTACTATGCTGCGATTTCTAATCCATGAAAATACTAAAGCTCATATTTGTTTAGATCTTCTTTAAGTTCACTCATCAAAAGCCTATGAATTTTGAAATAGACCTTCTGTCAATATTGTAGCTAACTCACTTTCTGTAAGCTTATTGTTTACATATGTATGAATATTTTTGTGGTGTTGCGTTTGTGCCATACAACCTGTTGAAATCATTTTTTTAACTTAAAAAACGTTGCAGAATGTTTTTAGTTTTTCCATATAGAGCATGAAACCATTTGAAAATAAGGACATTTATATTTTTTTCTGTTCCATCTGTATGCTTTCTACACTTCTTTTTCTTGCTTCTTTACAATGGCTAGAACTTTCACTAATTATTTTAAATAAGAATACTGTGAGTTGGCTTCTTGCCCTTTTCCTGTGTTATAAGAAAAGCTTCATCTTTCATCATAAAATAAGATTTGAACTGCAGGTGTATGCTAGATAGTTTTGATTAAGTTTAGGTAGTGCTCATCCTTTACTCATCTCCTGAAAGTTCTGAAGGTGGACATAGGTTTTTCCAAAATCATTTTCTATATGACTTACATAGCTATTTGATTTCTTCATTTTATTCTGTTGATATGACAGATGACACTGAATGATCGTTAAATAATTATCATTCAGTTAATAACATTAATTCAAGTATAATACATATTTTACTTTATATGCATTATCAGAATTCACTGACTAATGTTGTTCTGATCTTTGTTGAGGTTTTTTGCATCCAAAATAATGAGAGAAATTATACTGTTTGTTCTTTTGCTATTTTTTTCAATCTGTGGTTCTGATTTTGTTATCAAGGTAATATTAGCACCGTAAAACTAGTTTATCAAAATGGCTTTACTATACGATATTTACACATATAAGTCTGGTTTATTTCACTAATGAGTATATGTTCAATATACATCCATTTATATATGAAGTCTTCAAACTTATCATTCTTTATGGATGAGTAGTATTCCACTGTATAAAAATACCACATTTTTTTTAACCATTCTTCAAATGATGGCCATTTTGGTTGTTTCCAAGATTTGGCTATTACAAATTGGGCTGCTATAAACATAGGTGCACAGATATCGCTATGGTATGAAGTCTTCATTTCTTCTGGGAAAATTCCCAGTAGAGGGATATCTGGATTGAACAGAACTTCCAATTCTAGTTTTGAAAGGATCCTCCACACTGCTTTCCATAATGGTTGCACCAATCTGCATTCCCACCAGCAGTGGAGAAGGGTTCCTTTTTCCCCACAGCCTCTTCAGCATTTGTTGCTGGTTGATTTCTTTATGATAGCCAACCTTACTGGGGTGAGGTGGTATCTAAGTGTTGTTTTGATTTACATTTCACGAATAGCTCGCGATGTGCACCATTTCTTCACATATTTGAAAGCTTGCTGTATTTCTTTCTCTGAGAAGTGAATGGTCATCTCAGATGCCCATTTCTGGATTGGGTCTTTGAATTTTGGGACCCTAATGGTTTTTAGTTCTTTGTAGATTCTAGATAGAAGACCTTTGTCTGAGTACTTGTTAGTTATAATCTTTTCGAAATTTGTGGGTCATCTTTTCACTTTGTTAGTGATTTCCTTTGACATGCAGCAACTTCTTAGCCAGAGGAGGTCCCAATTGTTGATGCTTTCAAGTGTTTAACATGCAATTTGATTTCCGTCCATGAACTCTTTGCCTACTCCGATGTCTTCAAGATTTCCTCCCACTTTCTCTTCCAGGAGATTTAATGTTTCACTTTTAATATTTAGATCTTTAATCCATTTCGACTTTATTTTCGTGCATGGTGATAGACTAGGGTCAAGATTTAGTTTTCGGCATGTAGAGAGCCAATTT
>PVJA010004853.1:70299-82971 GCA_004027025.1 Myocastor coypus | reverse complement strand
GGTCTCACTATGCATTTCAGGCTGTCCTTGAGCTCACTTTTGTAGCCCAGGCTGGTCTCTAACTTGCACAGATCCTCCTGCTTCAGCCTCCCCAAGTGCTGGGGTTACAGGCATGTGCCACCGTGCCTAGCTTGAGTTCCCCTTTATTTCTCATATCTGTACAGTTCTGTATCCAAAGGAGTCAGTCACTAGTGATGCACTTAGTAGCTCTGACGAAGCAATTTGTGAATGCGTGTTAGGTACCAGGTGAGCTGAGGCCAACTTCCAGGGGTCCTGAGGAAGAGAGAAGCAAACTGCAGGATCTGTCGGTGGGCCTTCTGGAAAGGTGCTCTAAGGCTAGGAGGTGAGATGAGGAAAGATAAGGAAGACAGATAACAGCAGGGAGGGAGGGACACTCACTGGCAAGGAGCACCGTACTGGTCAGGCACTTGCTATGTGGGGGCACTGTGTAAGGTGCTAGTGGCTTTGGGGCTGCAGAGCAGAGCGGCCCACTCTGGACTTCTGTTCCAGGGCGCAAGAGGGATGCGTCATCCCTGACAGCACCTGCCCGCTCGTGAGGATGCCTGTGTGCCCCTTGGGTTGGGGGAGGGCCTGGAGGGAGGGTGGCTTTGGAGCAGGCGCCTGAATGCAGAGATGGGGTGTGACAGAGCACTGGCGGTGCTCTACCTGGCGGCCATGCATTGAGGAGTCTCCGTGAAAAGCAGCGTCTCAAAGTGAGGAGGAGGAGGGGGTTGGTGGAGATATGAGGTGCTCCACAATCCGGGGCGTAAATGTTACTTCAACTTGTATATGCCAGGGTGATAGCCCAAGTTTATGTGGAGATCTCCTTTCTAAAGGGACCAGTCCCACATCCCTCCTGCCTCTATCTCTCCCCCTCCCCGGCAGGCACCCTTGTAGAGACAGGATTCCACTGGGGTGGTGCTGCCAGGCCAGGCATGCTCCACATACCCCCACCTCACCTCACACCAGCCTCGCCCACCCCACCTCACCCCACGCCCAACACCACGTGTCAACAGCCCCTCACAACCTGGTGGCTTCTGGGGCCCCAGCTTGGAAAGAACCTGCAATTAAATTCAGAGTTTTAATATAAAAATGCCCATGATTAGGTGTTTACAGCATCTAATCTTCAACAATTAAAGAGAAAAAGATGTGGGTGGGGTTAAAAAATAGCAATACCCACACTCTGAAATTTTTGAGAAAAACAGGAAACTAGTCTTTTTTAACCAGTGATGCCCAGAGCTGGTGCTTGCAGAGAGGGTTGTTTTTCTAATGCATTGTGGTCAGCGCAGCTGTGCTAAGGTACATTTCTGCTCATTATGACAGGCGCCTGTGGATTTCTTCAGCTGACAAACCTATAGACGGGCAGGCATAATTATCAGTGGGAAGCTGGTCATTACCCCTGGATAGTGCTCCAGTCAGTTTGCCCAGGTTCTGAAAGCCCACGAGAGCAGACAAAAAAGAGAGCTTTCGGTGACCGTGCAGCTATTTCTGGGAATTGTGAATGACCTAGACCTATGGAATAGCTTATTGCAGAATTGTTTGAATTTCTTTCTTTCTTTCAACTTTTTTTGAAAGTTGTCAGACAATGTTTGATGGCAAGTGATGTAATTTTTAAAAATTCATTCATCGACTCAAGCTGCCATTGTCTAATCATGCCTTAGACCTCTTTTTCTTTTTCGCTGATGTTTGCTGGCTGGTGGCAGTGAGGTGGCTTTAAAGGTAAAATGTAGGCTGCAGAGATGTTTCTTGTGCCCAAAACCTCTCCGGTGTACTGTCGTTGCTGAGTGTTTTCCAACCGTGTAGGCGGAACAAGCCTGGCGGCCATGGTTGGGCAGATCGTAGACTCAATTTTTCTGTTCTTTTTGGTAGTGTAGAGTACTTGAGAACTGCCAGGAGCTCACATGGGGAACTAGGTGACTACCGGAGGAGTCACTGAGGTTTCCCCTCCACTTCCTGTTTGTGGGCTCGGTGTCACTGGGGAGCCCATCTAGACCAGAATGCTCCCTGGCAGACCATTTCTTTGTGTCATCTTTTTCAAGATGAAAGGGGCCATTCGACTTTGGAAGTTGAGTAACATAACCTAGATTCAGTGCTTCTTGCATTTTCTGGTCTCCAAGACAAGCATTTGGTGTGTGCATCGAACACTTTACGCTTGTCTGTTTGTATCAGATTTTACAGTTGTCTCTTTAATAAGTCAATTACTCACGCTTCTCTGTTGGGAGTCTTGTTTTCAGTGCCTGATCCGGGCAGTGTGCCTGGGCTTAGCAGTGCCCCCTCTCCAGCTCACTGCTGAGGCAGCTCCAAAAAAGGCAATCGTTACTGTTATTGATTTTTGTGGCCCACTGGTTGTGTCAGAGTTATCTGCAATAGCAGGGCTGTGTCAGGCTCTTGCTGCAGACAGCACGAAAGTGTTGTACAGAGAGCTTCAGTCTCTTGGCGACAGCAACAGGTGTCAGAGGAGATGTTATGCAGTCTTTTCTTAGGGTGGCTTAGAAAGAATCCTGGATATTAAAGGAGAGCATCCTGTAGACCTGCGAGCAGGAAGTCCTGCCCGCTTTTTAACTCCTTGCTATTCCTTAGTGATAAGGCATAGAGGTGTGGTACCTCTTCTTTCTGCCTTACCAGGATGTGGTGAAAGGTAATGAGAGAGAATGGTTGTCAAGTGCTCCCCAACAGGGTGACAGAGAGTTCTAAATGTGTGCAGCTTTTACTGGAAAAAAAATACAAGAGAGCCAATAAATGAAACCAGCAAACACAAACATGTTTTATCAGAGTATCTCAAATATTAAGCTCAATGAAATCCAGTGCCTCAGCTGGGAAGTTGTGATGTTGTTGAAAAGTCAGGAAAATGGATTTTATTGCTGTTCGTTCTCTGTATGTGCCTCCACTACAGTGCTGTCTAGAAAAATGAGTAGAAATGTAATTGAAAAACAAACAATCCCCCCCAAAAAACAAAAACAAAAACAAAACCTCATGCTTAGTAAAGCCAGAGATTATCTTTCACTTAAGCCTGTGCACCCAAGTATAAAAATCTCAAGGGAGATACAGTGTCCTCACAGCAGACATGCACAGCATGCGAGTGCTTGCTGCAGAAGGTTCTGGACTTCACCTTTATTACTTAACTTGGAGTAACCACCCTTCTCTTTCCCGTTGAAGAAGAAAACACTCATGGTGGGAACTGAAAGGGAAGTTACAAATAACCGCATCAAATTCTCTTTTTAGTTGAGGCAAGGGAGTCTCCAGGAAGAGGTGATACTCCTTGCCTGGGTTACAGAGCCACGGGTCAGGGAGAACTCGGAGCCTGTGCCCTGAGGCAGAACTCTGCTCCCTTTCTGCCTAGGGTCCACGGGCCAGCAGTTCTGGGGAGAGCGGAGAGGGTTGCCCTGAGCTGCGTAGAGGGTGAGCACCACAGGAGCTTGCTCTTGCTCCTGGTTGTCATTCCATACGGGACGGGGAATAGAATTGCTATTCACACAATGCTGAAAAAGTAGCATGTGGCCTCGATGGTGGGGTTTCCACACACATCAGAGGTTGCCTAGTACTTTACCTGAAAGCAACAACAACAAAACAAAAACAAAAACCCAGTTCCATCTAGGTGATACCAAGTTAGTGTCATACTCTCTCAGCCAGCATCCCAGAGTTTGGCTCTCATAATTTTCTATTTTTGATTCCAAAGCAAACATCTTATTTTGTGATTCTGAACAACACTGCTGGTTGTTTGTAGAATTTCGCATAGTTGAACATGATCTTCCAAGTGGAGTTTGAGTGATACAGTTACGAGTTAGTCTGCAGTGTTTGAGTTATAATCACTGGTTTAAATATATCAGAAGCACAGTACTGAAAAATGAGCACAGCACTTATAGTGCAATAGAGCGTCTTCAGCACAGCCCAACATTGCGCTGGACAATTCTTCGTGCGGGGGAACTATCTTGAGCATTGTAAGGTATTTGCTAGCATCCCTAGCTTTTACCTGGCCATGACCATAGCATAATCCTTCTGTCTCCCAGCCTTGGAAACCAGAAATAACCCAAACTATTAGGCACAAGCCCTTTTGGGGTAAATAGTATATCTGAGGATTGCACCATCTACTACCTGAACAGATTTTTACTAACACAATGCTTGTTTTTTTTTTTTTTTTAAGAGACCTGGGTAAGGAAGTAAGGATCAGAAGGGTGAAATTGCTAGACAGTGAATATTTCCAGGCTGTTACAGCGAATGCCAGCCCTAACCATGGGACATCGGTGTTGCCTGTGGCAGGAGTTCCCGCTCTGATTCTGCCCACTGGTCAAAGAGGGCACTCCCTCTTTGAGGATGGTCTTCATTTCAGACTCAATTATTTTCCCCTACCCCCCTTTCCTTGTGATCTTTGACCACATCTGTTGCTGCCAGTGACTGGACCAGTCCTGCTGCCTCTGACAAAGTCCTCAGTTTGGCTGGCAAAAAGCTGTGCCATCTAAGGTTGCCACATTCTTCAGCTCTCTCATTACATTGCCTTAGAGTAATTCTAAATCAAGTTATAGAAGCTTGGCAAAGTTGGCCTGGTGCTGGCTCTGGAAGGAAATATATTCCAAACTTCAAATGCTAGACTTAGAAGAAGTAAACTCTTAGAATACGATTTGAACTAGTGAGGTAGCTCACTGGACAAGCATCTGCTTAGGCAAGTGCAGGGGTCAGGGTTCACTCCTTGGCATCACATGTTGTACCAGCCTGGCTCTTGGGTGTGCTGAGCCAGCCACCAAGCTTGAATATGGTGGCGCATGCCTGTAATTGCTGTGCTGGGGAAGCCAAAAACAGGAGGGTCAGTAGCAGTCTAGTCTGCACAGTGAGACCTTTTACCAAATACATATTTAAAAAAAGAAAGAAAAAAAGAAGAATATGATTTGTTTTCAGTAGGAAGCATTATGGGAGATGGGAGAACAGGAGAAATGGTCCAGCTGGCACCTGTTACAAGTGAGGCTACTACTAAGTCCAGAGGAGACCTTCTTGGATGCAAGCTTGTGGGTCCCCTCCACTGGGACTGCAGATCTCCACTATAAATCCTAGGCTCAGGCGGCAGATAAGTTGGACCAGCTATGGTTTGCTTCACCAATGTGGAAAACATAGGCATATGGTAGTTTTCCTTGGATTCTACTTGGATATGCCCTTCTATATAGTTTTTATGAGATGCATTTAGTCTACCAAGAGAGGACAGAAGAATACTTTAATCTGCCAGTTGGAAGAAGTCAGTAGAAAAGTGACTGAAATTTTGGCAAGTTCTAGCAAGAGAAAGATAAAACATACATGTTGTACAGTGCATAGTTATGGTGTTTATTTGAAGTATAAGAAGAGCCCCCAGACACCTTACTCTTCGTTTCTACAACAGATGACAAATGTTTATGTCAAATTTATCAAAGAAAGGAATGCTGCTTATCACTTTAGACTAGGAAAGATACCACAGAAGGAGCTGCTGTTCCAAGTGTTGGCCAGTTTTGATTATTATATATTTGTTCTCCTTTCCTTAAAATTTGTCAAATTGCACAAATGGACATGTTAGACTGACTGGTAAATCTACCAAAGCTGGTGTATTGCTCAGGTTTCCCACTATTGAAAGAAAATAACGGACACAACTCAAGCTGAAAGAGTTAAGTTTTGCTCAGTTTGAAGTTAAGTCCAGGGACAATTGGCTTGAAGGTGGGAACGTCGTGGCCAGTGGGCTTTGGAGTAGAGCTGCTCACCTCATGGTAGAAAGGAAGTAGAACAGGGCAAGAATGGCAGAGCGGAAGGGGGCAGGGATCAGACACAGCCCTGTGGTCACAGCACCATGGCTCACGCAGACACACCAGCAGGCCCATGCTTCACTGATCCTTCGGGCGGGGGGCAGGGCTTGCAGGCCTGTGACATGGGCAGCCACGCTTAATCAGCATGGGTAGATGTGACAATGGTGGGTCAGTCCCCGCTTTGGGGAAGTGTGTAGAACCTCTTGCTGACAGTTTTAAAATTGTGCTCAGGATATCTGGAGACATCTGAGTTATAGAAATACAGTATAATCATGGTGGACTGTTTAAGTCCTCAGATCATGAAAAGGATATTTAGTCCTGAAATTAAACAGCACACTTTTAGAAGAGTTGCTCTGTCTTTTGTCTTTGTCAAATAATGTTGTCTTATGTGGCTTTCTGATTACTGAGTATAATTTTTGTTATGAGATCTATATGACCACTATCTTTATTTTCTATCTTTCATTAGCCCATAACTCCTTGAGGACAAGAAACATAGCTTGGAGCAGCACACATTTGTTTGTTTAGCGAATAATTGAAAAAAAACAATGGCAGGACTCATCTAAACCATTTTTTAAAGAAATGCTACTGTTTGATAAAAAAATTAAAAATGTTTCCCAATAATGTAATTAAAGCAAAATGCAAAAGATTATCGTATAGTGAAGTTTTCTTTCTCTTTTGGAAACTTTTGATTTTCTATTTCTATTTAAGAACAAGGAAGTAGGTTGTATTTTCTAGAATCAGGAAGGAAGAATAGCATGTCCTCTAAAACTGAGATAGTAGAACATGCCTGTATAAAGCCATCAGTTTTAGCCTTACCTTAGAGTAACACAGACTTTTCAGTGCCACTGTAAATTAGGACAGTGGGCTGGGTAAAAATGAGCTGCATAAGAAAGATTTTGACTTTGTTGCCAAATTTAGAGCAATGACCTTCATTTGCTATGTGAAAACATTCCATCACTGTACACGGACCTGGTGACCCAGTGGGGCCTCTCCCACTGTGGGGTCAGTCACCTCATCTCAGTGTGTGAGTGCCTAGCAACTAGCCAATAGGTTAGGCTTTTTTTGCCTGGATGCTGGCCGCCCATTTGCTAGGTCAGAATCATGATGATTTGACCTGAAAATGAGGTGCACATAAGCCACAAGATAATTTGGCTTTCTTTAATTCTAGAATCTTTTCAAATTGCTACTATGCGTACTTTGCATACATTTTTAAGAGCAGTTGTTTACAGTTAGACTCAAAGAGTTAATGAGGAAAAGTAGCCCGTACTGTGGGGCCATGGATGAATTCTTTTAAAACTTTTGAGCCACCAGTCCTTGGTGAGCAGGGAGGGGTAATAATTGCACCTGCCTCCTGAAAGATTAAATGAGAAAACACACCTAAATCATTTACCACAATGCCTGGAACGCAAGGACTCAGTAAATTCTGGTTATTTTTATTTTTCTCTGATGATGTTTCAAGTTCTTGATACTATTTATAGACCTTTCTAAGCTCTAACTTTAAGCTTTATTTATGGAGATGAGAGCAGGCAAAAGTGAATCTAGGGTGCCAAAATGGTCTGCATCTGGTAAAGAAATCAGATCATATGTGTGTGTCTACGTATTAAAAGAGCTGCAGCTCTTAAGTCTTCCTAGACTGAAGATAGGGGGGACCCAACTCTTGACAAGGAGCCACCTCTTGTTTCCGCACTTTTCTCTGTCTCTGTCCTTGTCTCTTTCTGTGTGTTGTGTCCTCTCTCTGGCTCTGACTCTCTCAGATTCTCTCTGGTTTCTCTCTCTCTCTCTCTCTCTCTCTCTCTCTCTCTCTCTCTCTCTCTCTCTCTCTCTCTCTCTTTCTCCTCTTAAGACACTGAGGCAAAGGGAGCTGGAAAATCATAAATTAAACTTGTAGCAGAAACATGGACATATGGACCTGCTTCTGTTATTTTTGTATTCCCCAAAAACTAACCTTACAAGTCATTTTATAAGTTCTAAGAAGTATGCCATGAATTTTTCATCACATGAATAAAAGCTAGGTTTTCAGCTGCAGTCCTGCAGCAGAAAGCACCCTCCTGTAGTACTAACACTTTTGGTTGGTACCTCCCATGTTTCCTACTTTGGGGGACTGTTTTCTCCTCAGGTGGCAGCTTCCTGCGTGTGAACCAGGGTAGGGCAGGACCACAGCCTGAGTGGGATGCGAGACCCCTGGCTGCCCTGAGTGTAGAATGCCAGCGAGTTTTTTCAGGTACTCCTCCAGAAATTCTCTGGTGAAATCACTGATTAACTTATAATTGCTAGGTTTAGAACATCCCTCCCAGTGAGAATGCTGAATAAAATGTTTAAAAGTTTCTGAAACAGGGTAGCCCCTTTGCAGCAGGCATTTTCTTTCATCTTGCACAATTTAAACTTGGTTTTGCTTTTTTCCAATGGAAGCTATGATTAATGGCAATGACTTAAAATCTGTTATAAAATAACAGGCTTAAATAGGTATCTGTAAAGTTTTGTTCAGCTTGAAAATTATTTGATGAAAATGTACCTTTGCTTTTCAGTAGTTTTATGTTTAAGATTTTCCCGTAGTTTTTGGGCAGTTTCTGATTCTTTTTACAGCAGAGCAGCATATTTCTTTGATTAAAGGCTCCCTGAGTACGTAAATCAATATTAGCGGTTAGTTAATTGTGGAGAATTTGAAGTTTTACTTTAACACAATCAAGTCATAATTATCTCTCCACTGTGGACAAAATTTAAGCCAGTAAAATCTTGTTAGGAGATTGTTATTTCTTACAGGTCTTTTCTACTAAAGGTCTCTCAACTTGGAAAATTAAAAAAAAAAAAAATTCAACTCTTTTCCATCTTGAAATCCAACAAATGATAAAACCAAGGGCCCCAGTGACTTCCCCAACTACTCCTATTGTACTTATTGTGACTGCTCCAGAGTTTTGGCCCTTGCTTTAGCAATTTCTCAGTAGTTCCCTCTGATTGAAGTTCAGTGAAATAGCTTAGCTCTTGGACCTAGTTGGCCTTTTTTTTAAAAAAATATATTTAGTACAGGATCTACAGGGTCTCACTGTACAGATTGGACTTGTGTGATCCTCCTGACTTCAGCCTCCCAAGCACTGGGATTACAGGTATGGCACCCCAGTGATGGAACCTGGTTCCTGGGCCAGCCTGAGGAGGTGTTTGTGTGCTGAGCTATGGGCTGGCCCTTCAGTTGGCCTGTTTTGAATTCGCATGTGACTCTCCCATTTAGCTTTTTTCGCCTCAGTTCAGTGAAGCTGTGGCCCGGTAGCTCATCTTCTTTCCTTTTCACACTGCTCTGTGTAGGTTTTCCCCAAGTTCAATCCTCTGACCTCTAGCTGTCGGCAGTGTTTCCCACTGCGTTTGTTACAGATGCCTGCTGCTGTAAGTATCACCCTCCAGGTGCTGATGGTCTTCCAAGATGGCGTTCTGGTATTCCCACTAGCTCTGGTGGTCCATGTGGACAAATCAGCCTGCATGTTTCTAAGGCAGTGCAATCCTAGTTTTTTCTCACTCTCAGCTTTTGGCTTCTCAAACTTGTTTTTGCCTTGCGTACCGGACAAGCATGGGCCGCTGACCCAAGGTCCAAGTGTCTGCACTCAGAACCCCCTCGATACCTGCCTTCCCTTCTTCCTGTGGGCCCCATTGTGACTTTGCGTACGCCACCTCTCATACTTCCACTAAGCACTTGTTCTTTGAAGTCAGAAAACACGTTTGTATGCAGCACGGTGCTGTTGTGTGAGCAGATGATAGTCAACGACAGAGGTCAAAATATTTTATTTCACCAGGCAGAAAAGCTTGGGTTTAGATAGGAAAACATACACTTTTCTGGACTTTTCTAGAAGTAAAGCCCTGAGTCATATTGGTTAGGTATCATCTCTAGAACTTGAGAAGGGGAGAGAATTTTCAGTTTCTCTTTTTGGACTCAGGGCTATAGAGGTACTTTCATGTGGCTGGAAAGGAAACCCATTCATGGGATGTCTGTGTAACATCCCAGCTGTTTGGAAAAGCCTTTGAATGGAGATAGTAGAGCCAAGGTGTGATTGCTTCCTAGACTCAGGGCCTTTCCATTTATTCCACCTTCTCACGGGTGCAGGTGGATCAGGGTAAAGGGGTGCTGTCTGTGCTTGCATTTTGAATAGGCAGAGAGTAGAGAGCAATCATGGTTTCTCTGCAGACGATGTCTGTCTTCATGCACGCAAGTAAGATACCACGTGTGTGCCAGTCACGACCATTCGAAGCTTGCTCTGAATCCTCCGCTGTTCAGTTCACCCCCCTTGCGCTGCTAGCTTTATCACAGTACACTAAGGTGCATTAGGAAAAGACTATAACCGGAGTCCTGTGTTGGTAGAATTGGCTTCTCGCTACAGGGACAGGACAGGTATCTGTTCCTGTGAGTTCATCCAGGTGAATTTTCAAAATAAAAAGTCCTAGCAGTGAATGCTTGGCTGTGACTGGTCTGGGTTTAAGATCCAGTGCACTGCCCTGTGACGCCGAACCATGGCAGAGTTCTGTTATGTAACTCTTGGCATTCATAAAAACAAGGAACGTGCTTCCTGAGGTCAGCTCACATCGGGCAGAAATTTTAAATACATGAATATAAATTCCATTTGGCTTTTAAAACTGCTACCAGACTTTACCTAGATTTGTAGTTTGGATATGTTTTGGAGTCTGATGCTGGTTTGGTTGCTCTGAAAGAGGAGTAACAAATAAAACATCCTGTTTTTATAATATTCAGTACAAATCCCTGAGGAATTAATACAGAAATAGCTGAGGTTCTTCCTATATCAGTGAGTGGTTTTCAAATTCCCATTACTTAAGGTTGCTCTTCAGAGTCATTTTCAGACGTGTGACCAAAAACCAAAATTGCTTCTTGTCTTCCAGCACAAAAGCCCTGCTGAGTGCTAATTGCCCAGTTTTTGTAAAGAGCTTGAAGATAACCCAAGATCGCTGCTATGCTTCAGTTGCACGTTTGTGAAGCTCTTTGTTTTCTGTCTTTTACCTTTTTTTCTTTGCTTTTATTTCATGGGTTCATCTCTTGCAGGCTTACGGGGGATTACTTTAAGTGTTTGCTTATGTCAAAGTAAGTGAAAATTGAACAGAAAAGTTATTTTAAAGGGTTGTAATACGGCTTTAGGACTGGTGAAGGAGCCAGCCTCCAAGGCTGAAAATAGCTCTGCATTTTATGCAATCAAGGAAAATTCTGTATCTTGGCATTCCCCACACCAGATTAGCGAGGAGCTGGAAGTTCTTCCACCCCCAGCAAGCCATTGTAGACACGCTGGGCTGTGACAAACTGCTGGCTTCATGTAGCGTGTGCTGCTGGGTGTGTAAGCCTGCGGTACAGAGTGCGTTAGAGTCAAGTGATCTCAACTGCTGTTCATTTCCTGTGTGAGGAAAGCTGACTAGCCCCTCTCTGTTCTAATGAGCATTTATACAGCAGCAAAGCTGGGGGTGAGTGGTGGCAGCGGACCCTGCTTCCCAGGGCTACTTGTTCTGCCCCCCTGTGGGTACCACAACTTTCCTTCTTCACTTAGCAGGTCCAGGAAAAGGAGAATGCGTTTTTCCTTTGCTTCTTTTTTAAAATTTCTCCTTAATTTGCTTCCTGTGTATTTTTATGCCAAAAAGTTGTAGTCTACGGTGAGGTTATAAGGTGGTGGTAAACCCTGTGCAGAGCCTCCTAGGTCCAAGAGCTGAGTCGTGCTTGTGACTAAGAGCTTCAAGTCTCATCTGAAATCCTTGTTACCTAAACTGAGGCTATTTGCAATGCTAGGTCAATAAATCTGTCAGGTTAGAGTTAAGATGTGCTGCCACTACAATTAAACACAGCAGATGGGAAATACCTGGGAGGTTAGTAGCAGTGGAACTGCAGGGTTTGTATTTAAATGATCCTTTATTATCCCATAGACCTAAAGTCTTCCTAAGACCGGTGGGCAATGCTACATCTCATTTAGCTGCATTGTTTCAGGACAGTGGCCTCTGTCTAGGAAGAACCTTGAAGTGCCTTGAGCTTACACTGTGCTGTCTGCTTCTGCAGACAGGAGGGTGGAGAACGTATAGCCTTTTCTTTTTTCTTAGAGGAAATTAAATTGTAGGCCAGACAGGAGAGGGTAAAATCTCTGAGACCTCCCCAGCGCTTGGAATTTACTGACTCCCGCATCCCATTTGCTATTGTGGGGAGGCAGGCAGCACACTCCCCTGTGGCTCCCCAGCGTCCCTGGCCGACAGCCAGCCTCCCAGGGCCTTTGGCTTTGATGTGTGGTTCAGGCTGTCCTCAGGCCAGGCTGTTGTTGCTGAGGCCTGGGCTTCTCTCACACTGGGTGCCAGGAGGGATGTCCTGTCTGCAGTATACATTTCGCCAGCCCCAGTCCTGCCGCAGCTGAGGGAAGCTGCCTTTCTGTCAGCCGCAAGTGGTTGTCCCCAGCTGCACTGCTGAGTAGCTTTGTCGCTGTCTGCGGAAGCAGGGTTTGCACCCAGCCTGTCATAGGGGTAGTGTGGCAGGCGGAGGGGCCCTCTGTCCCAGGGAAGACACCCACCCTGTTAGGTCAGCTGTCAGTCTGAAAGGCCTCCACGGGCCCATCCAGCAAGTTCAACAGCCGGCTCTGGGTACCTTGTGTGGACCTTCATTTGATCTAAACTTAGCAGCCCTGTTAGTGAGCACATCAGCTCTGGCTGGGGAGATCTTTTCAGCTGAACCTTATTTCTACCGTGGTTCTGGGCCTGCCCTAGAAACCCTGGTTGTTGGGAATGTAACTCTAAGGTCTGGTGATTTCCTTTGGTAATTCTGTAAACAGGCTGACATGTGAGGACAGGAAACAGTGGTGGATACAGAGGAAAATCACTGTCAAGACCAAAAGGGAGGGAAAGAGAGAGAGAGAGAGAGAGAGAGAGAGAGAGAGAGAGAGAGAGAGAGAGAGAGAGAGAG
>PVJA010004853.1:17500-70199 GCA_004027025.1 Myocastor coypus | reverse complement strand
AACATTTCCCAGAGGGAAGTTTCTTGCTTTCATTCTGCCCCTCCATGTATCTTTACCAGTTATCTCTTTCTTTGTATTAAGTTTATAATGTTCTAAGGTGTTTTTGTTTGCTTTGGTTTTCTTAAAAGTAAATTCTTTTCGTAGGGAGACCGCAGTACATTTTTTGCAGCCTCTTGTAAGAACAATTTTTTTTTTTTAGATGGTGGAGGCAGAGTGCAGGCCCCTTGATCCCTCGACCTCGTCAGGGGAGGGTAGCTAAAGGGTTTCAGCATCGGAAGGGGAAGAGATTTGTGGAAGCCAGACTTCCTGGCCTTACTAGCTCACGCCTGTTTGTATTCTGTGTCGTGTCTGACCTCCACGCTTGGGTAACACTTGGCACGCTCATACTAATATCTTTGTCTTATCACCAGGAGTGCTGATGTGTGTGCTCCGTGGATGGGGAGAGTCACTCTCCTGTGGCATCCTGAATCCTGGAGCCTTCCTTAGCACAAGTGTCAGGAAGCAGGTTATCTTGTAACGTGCAAAGTCTTGCAAAATGAAGAATTTTAACATAGTCTGTTCCCTAAATTCTGATTTCTCTAGTAGGGACAGGAAGCACACGGAAGTTTGGGAGGATCAGATTATGTCTGGGACGGGAGCTATTGCTAAACCGTGGTCACGGCATTAGTACTAATACGAAGCCTGACGTTTGCAGGGTTTCTAGAGGTCATTTCTTAGTGCCACAGCAAGGTGAGGAAGTTTTTGTTTCTGAGGACTCAAAGATGAAATTGCAAACCAGAGGGATGTGAAGACACCTCGATTCTCCTGCAAATGCTGCTTTCCCCTCAGGGTTCCCTAATCTTCTTCAGCAAAGCAGAAGTTTCAAGATTGAATTTTCATGTTTACATAGACCTTTGGAATCTCCTACTGCTTTTCTGTGGAATCCATAGTACCATAGAGCCAATGTACTGTGGTTTGGCAGGAAAAACCCTCAAAAGAGGTTATTAAAAAAAAAAAAAAAAAAAAAAGGCCTAAGATATAATTCATTAAAAAATTCATTCTTTCTCAATGTATTTTCTCCCCATTGTCAGCCAGTGTGGGAGGAGAGGGAAGAATTATGCTGGAGTTGGAAGTGGTGTGTGGGCATGTGCCATCTAGAAGGATTTTGTAGAAGAAAAAAAAAATACATTTATTTTTGGAATAAAAGATTCCAACACTCTTAAGTAACAGAAGATTATTATTCTATTGCAATAAAAAGTTACGGTTCTAATGCTCTTAAAACTGTTAATCATTAAAAACATATGTTAATTAAGGACATACATATGCATCAGTATATATACAAAAATGGTAATTTTGTACTCTCAGGCTTAAGCCTAAAATGTCATTCATAACACTGTTGCTGCTGCCAATAGGGGAAATTTGCATAAGACTAAGGCAACACTACCCTGGGATAGTGTTATAACTCCCTAACCTATAAATTTTAAACAAGGCTAGAGTTTCCCTTCCCCTGGTTAGAAGTGAATTCTGATGAAGAGTTTCCCATTGTTCCCTGGGATGGCAAAGCAAGTGCGTGGTACCTTCCTCTTCTGCGCCTGTGGGCCCTGCCTCCTGTGTTGCCCTGGGTGGACTGTTCTTTTCTTTCAAGCTCCCCGCCCCGCCCTCGTAACCTTTGGCCTGTTCACCTCCAGTCTGTTCTGTGAAGCCGTTGCCGATCATTCAGCCCTCAATGAAGCCTTCTCAGCTCCTACTATTCTTAGACTCCTTACCACACACTGCGCATTTGGCACTTACCGTTTTGAAGAACAGGTTCTTGCGTGTGAGTTCAGGGCTGATGGGATGTTCTTGTTAGCTCCTGAATGGAGCACCATGTTAGTAACCTAGCAAATCCTGTAGCTGGCTGTTGTTTCTGCTGCCTGACTATTAGGAAACCCTTGCTGTAAACTGAGTCTTGCTTTTCCAAATGTGGCCACCACACCGGCATCATCTGGTACCTCTTGGCCTCCTTTCAGACCTACAGAATCGTAATGTGCATTTAAACGAGCTTCTCTGCTAACTCATAGGCCTGCTGAAGCTTTTGAAAGTGTGATAGAGACCCCGGCCATGCTCAAGTTTCCATTTTTGGAAGTGTTTTTTTTTGTGACTTGTAGCAGAGAGCTGCTTGCTCTTGTTAGAATTATGGATGGTGGCCTTCACACAGAGAGGGGTCACTTTAGATGTGGCCAGCCGGCTGTGAATTAAGCTGTCTGGACAATATTTGTACTCCCAGCTCAAGACAGCTACTTGATTGAAATAACAAATATCTCTGAATATCTCTTTAAATGACTTTTAAAAAAAATCTCATTCTAAGGAACAGAATGATTTCCTTTTCCTTAGTTACTTTTTTTTTTTTTTTTTTCTTTCTTGCACTTAAAGTACTCACACCCACTCAGCTTGCTATTTTGAACTCTGGGAAAGAAAATTTGTGGGCATCTCGCAGTCTTTCAGGAAGCAGGGTTTAGATTAAATATTTGCCACATTTCCTACATGTTGCTTTCTTTAGGAGAACAGAGAAGCAGCACATCACTCACATTTTCACTCCGCTTGGCACACAGTGGGACTAATCAAGTACGACCGAAAGCCACACCCATCTTCACTTGCCTACCTTTGCACAGGCACCCAATTCATCTCCACTCCCTCTCTTCGACATCCTCTTATCGCATCTAGAGTTCTTCATGTGCCCCACAGGTTACCTGAAATGGAAGATTCCTTGAGAGCCTCGAGGTTCATTAAATCAAGGATAATATCATGCAGATTTAATTAACATTCACAACAAGATGCAAACTATTTTCAGACAAATTTAAATTGAAAATATTTTATTATCATTTTAAGTAATTTCTACTTTTTCCTATCTTTTAATGTAAACCTGTTTCACAGATGGCAGAAATAGAAAACTTCAGCGGGAGGAAGGAAAGGCAGAGGGTACTGGGTACTAGGTCAACTAAGTCGCTCAGCTAAGTTTTAAATAAACTCAGGGCTTTGCTATGTGAGGAAATTTAAAATAGTCGTGAGGGACACTGTTTACCAATAGTGATGTTGTTGACTTATGGCTTAATTTTTGTTTGTTTTGATTTGGTTTTTTTTGCCGTGCTGAGGATTGAACCCAGAGTCTCACACGTTAGGCACACGCTCTACCACTGAGCTGCATACCCAGCCCTTCTTATTTTTTAATTTTGAGGCTGGTCTCACTAGGTTGCCTTGGATGCTCTCACTGTGCAATCCTCCTGCCTCATCTTCCCAAGTAGTTAGGGTTACAGGCATGCCCCAGTGCAACTGGTTGAATTGAATTTGGAGGAGGAAATTACGATAGCTTTTTTTTTTTTTTTTGTATTTTAGGGAAGGGCCTATAGGGTGTTCAGGGTCTCACTACTAGATATGACTCTTAGTGATCCACCTATTTACAGCCTCCCAAGTTAAATATTCAGCGCAATTAATACATTTAATTTAAGATTATAATCTGGAAAAAGTGGATGAGAATTTTGCGAGTATACATATAAAGAAATATCAAGAAATCTTTGACCAAAAAAATAGAACAGGGAGGGGAATACAGTAGCCCTACTATAGAATTGAAAGTATTGAAACCATAATAATTAAACTTGCCTGCCATGTGTAATAATAATGTGTGTGAAGACTGCACATAACACAATGCCAGTCACATGCTGTGAACATTTCTAGGATGAGCAGGGGAAATAAGGTAAAAGTCAGGAAGCCTGCCTCTAGCCACAGATCTTGAGGAAGTGACCTTCTGGGGCTCCATCCTACTGTTGATAAGAGGGGCGCATTTCAGGACCACTAAGTGTTAAGTCTTTCTGAAAGACCCTGTGACTCACAAGCTTATTCCACCGTGCTAGTCGCCACATGAGCAAATTTACTGTGCTCCGTGTTGCAACAGACCCGTCAACTGACCTGCACCAGGGCGTGTCCCGTGGACTCTGGAGAGTGTGGTTCTGTGTCCTACCCCTGGGGAACCATTCAGCTAGAGAGAGCCACCCCAGCCCAGCACTGTAGGCACCCCTGATTTATTATACACAAATAACTGGAACAGACCAATTGGTGACAAGCATGATCAAATATTAGCTAGTGATAGATTACTCCATTGTTTAGACCATGTGACTGATTAAAATCTTAAGATTCACTTGGAATTGCTTACGGAGCCAACATACCACTGGCTGAAGGTTTTTCCTTTCCCATTGAGGTGGCATGCGATAGAAGCAGACTGAAGGCAACAGAGTTTAGACTTAAACTCCTCCATCAGTTTAGAAAATGGTTTTAGATGATACATTACTGGCGATTTAGGAATTGTGGTAATCTAACATCAGTGGCAGGTATTGGTCAATGTCAGCGGCCATTGCTCAGTTTCTTTTATCATTATTAAGTTAACTAGCATCATATAGATGTAATAACTACATTCATCAGAAGGAATTTATACCTGTACATGATATATCTTGACTCTTCCATTTGTCTCCTCCCCTCAATTCAACCTCCCATATAAAGCTTTATTTTCATTTTGTCCCTCTTTTCTCATTTTTCTTCTTCTTTCCTTCCTGTCTCTATCCTTTGTCCCAGTTCCCTTTTCCTTTTGAACAATTTCTCTTCCTAGTAGACAGTGCCTATTATATATGTTGTGTCTTTGCACTTTCAGCTTTTCACACCAGAGAGACCATGTGATGTTTACACATTTGCTGCTTTACACACTTCACAGGATGGTCACAAGGTCTGTCCATTTAGCTATAAGTGGCTCAACATTATCCCCCACGGTGGGTGAGTAGTGGTCTGTAAAATGAAACTTCTTGAAGAAATGTTTTGTTGTAGTTTGTATGCCCAAGGCTTCCTTGCTAAGCAGGCCCGGTACCTACATTCTTTCTGCTAACCTGTGGCAGTCATTTAACTGAATGACCCATATGGGTAGCTAATACATTGCTATGTTTTGCTTTTGATACTGTTTTTACCCCTTCACACTACCCTACATCCCCAATTCTTTGCCTTCCTTTATTTACCTTTTTCCCTTCTATTTTGAGACATTTACATTTTTGTCCTAGGGTCTAACTGTACTGCTGTGGCTGGCCTCAAACGTGTGAACCTCCTTCCTCAGCTGCCAAACCATAGTAGCTAGAATTACAGCCTGAAGGCCAAGTTCAGTTTGTTCTTACCACCTTTGAGCTGTGGTATGAGTCAAGTGTACCATCACTTTTTAGGCATTCTGCAAACCCTAAAATGTGTGTCAGTCAGTTGAAATCAGTAACTACTTACTCTGACTACCATAGTTAGCAAAAAATACAATCACACCTACCACTGTCTAGGAGTAATACCTTTTACCGTGTTGGCCCACGCACAGAAATTTCAGACCTTTTAGGAACCAGAATTACATAAATTACATAATTGAAAAAACAATACTCTGTGAAAGAAATGAGCAAGAACTGAAAAAGCAGTGGTAGGTTTAGACTTTGTATAGGTTGGTTTTCCTTAGTATGTTGAAAACTCAGCGGGAAAGGATTTTTAATGATCTTTGCGTTGCTTTTATTTACATCACGAGGGGAAGCCTCGGAGCTTACTGCTGAAAGTGACTACTCAAAAGGAACAGTGTTGAACAGTGTACTGGCATTGACACCAACCCATCACGCAGCTATTCAGGCATGGTATGATGCTGTGAAGCTAGCTACCACTGTTACTTGGGAGAACTATTTTAACTTGACCATAAAATGCCAGAAAAATACAGGAATATTTTCACAGCTCTACATATTTCAGTAGAAAAGATATATATGCCATTTTGTATTTCATTCTTTAGATGACAGTATTTGTTGAGTCAGAATAATTTAGAAAAATAAAAGAGTGGGCAAGGGGGTAGCTCAATGATAGCATGCTTGCCTAGCATTCTTGGCTATGGGTTTCCTCCCCCACTCTGCAAAACAAACAAATAAAATAACCAGTGCATATGACATTTGTCTTGTCATACTAATGGCAAGAACTCTAGAATGATAATGAATTGGAGAAGTCTTGTGAGACAATATCCAAGTGAATCTCCTAGAGTAAGTCTTCCTAAGTGACACTAAGGCTAGAATCTACACATAGCTTTCTTGGAAATTAAGACTATTTCCTATAATGAGTACAGATTTCTAAGCATGTATGATTATTTCTATTTGTATTAGCCATTGTTAGCAATGGGCTTTTAGACAGTTCTTTGTAATACTGTATTACACGTGGAGGATGTGTGCCTACCAAATTTTATTTATAACGCTGCCATTAGCCCTCAGTGTATTTCACTAATGTGTGTAGTGGGGTCTGGAGAGTGCAGGTGGTGACTCATTCTAAAATTGCATAACAAAAAAAATCATGTATTTACAGCTTTGAAATGTGTTTTTGAATTTTCACTTGAATATGATTTTTTATTGTCCTGACACTTTAAAACATGAATACATCCTGACATGCTAAGACTACTCAAGGGCAGTCTGCTTTGGAAGGAGCCAGAAGTTAATTTTCTGTTGCATGTTTCTGTTCATCATCCTGTCATCCAGAGTTTATGTTCAACTTTCTCCAGCTGGGATAGTGCTTGTTTTCTCTCGAAACTTCTATTGGACCTGGCATTTTAATTTAATGTTTGGATATCAGAAAAATGTTTCTACTAGTAAAACAATTAGAATAAACTATTGATATTAATTAATGTTAATATTTATAAACATAATTAAGCTACTTATACTTCCATATCACAGTAAACACTTTATGCAGGAGCAAAAATATTCTGAGAATGATTTGGAAATTCACACTAGTAACTTTGCCCCAGGGCTACATGAACATCATTTTTTGGAAGTAATTTATTACATTTCTGTCCCATAACTGAGATTATATTTAGGTAGGGCTTAAGCATGTTTAGGGTCTGCAGTATACACATTTTCTTTGCATCAGCAAATTACGACTATCTATGAGGATTATCCTAGAGCAATTATTTGCATCCTTTTTTCATCTCAGATTTTTATATCCATAAATTGTGTAGCCGTCATTTCCATGGGACAGTCAGTAATGAAAATAAACTCTTCCCTCACCCTTTGCTGTATTTTTTCAGTGTTTCTCTATGCTTGAGCATTTATTTTACCTCTAACTATAAACTTTAACTTATTTGTGAGATTTTTTTTTGTTTCATATTTTTAAGGAGCACAATAATTTAGGATAAGAGACAGTAATAGTCTTGATTTAATTTTGGTGGTATTAGAGCATGGTTCATGCAAAGCTTCTCTGGATTAAATGCTGCTTTTGTTTTTGTTTATCTCATTAGGTGGAGTCTTTACATTTTTTAGAAGATGATGACAATCAGATCTATTTGAAAAATTAAGTGAATTGCATTGACTGGAAAGCTGTTTCACCAATTGTTCAACATTCAGCCAATAAGTAAGTTGAACTGAATACTTTCTGTGTGATTTGATTTCAAAGTTGTGAGACAGCTGTCTCAAGCACAGTATTGAGTACCCTTACTGTGAAATTTTGATGGTGATTTGAAGCCCTGAAACTCTGTGATCAGCAGGGAGATAGCTCAGTGGCATAAGTGCCTCCCTGAAAAGTATAAGGTTTTGAGTTCAACCTCCAGTACTGAAAAAAAAAAAAAAAAAAAAAAAAAAAATCTGTGGTCAATATCTGGGATATTATGCAGTGGAAAATATTCTTAAGTCTTCAATGCATTTTTGTAAATACCATGATTTTAGCTGATCATTAGAAAAATATCATTAATATCATTTATAGTTTCAAGCCAATTGTATTTCTTTTTTTCTCAAGGCAGTATTATGGATTAAGTCAGACCTTGCGCAGGGGAAGCACAGGCTCGACCTCTGGACAGCTCTGTCACTGGCCAGGCCATAGTCCCCTTGCGTTCACTTATTTGCTGGTGGTTTTCTTTGTCCTGGCCTGGCGGTGATTCAAAAATGTAAGATTTTACTTTCGAGATTTTTCTGTGTAATTTTATCTTGTCACATTGAGATCTAAGGAATCATGAATTTCTTTTGAGTAAGTTAGCATCTGTTTTTATTAAGCTGTTCTCATTTTACATAAATTTTGGGCTCTTGACTTCAGTTTTTCTGTGGCCCTGGTTGCTGTGGAAAACTCCTGAGTTAGAGAACTCAGAACCAAGAGGAGTTTCAGCTCATAGCAGATTATCGGTACTGCCAAGATAGAATTTAGTGGGAACAGGACTTTGGCTACTGTTAAAATGTCAGTATAGTAAAGCCTGCTCTGTCAAACAGATTTTTGGCATCAGGAGTCTAAATGATACTGATTTTAGAGGGTTAGGTTTAAAAAAAAAAAAAACTCAGGCAAACTCATGATTTAATTAACCCTTTAGACAGTGACAGAAAACATGGAAAAAATTATGTTTTCCTAATTTAGCTCACAAGATTTAAGTTTCTGAAATTCTAATTTTTTTTCATGATTCTCAAACTATGCAACTTGTTCCTTAATTTTTCTCCAAATATAATGGAGCTATTTTAAAACATGTTGAGTGGTTATGAATAAAGGTGGAAAGTGTCTCATCATTTTAGGAGCCAACTTTCAAGTCAAACAAACTCATTTTAAGACTCGAAGTTGTAGGTGAGCTTTCAGGACTAGTGTTTCATAGTGTATGCACACCTGTGGTGGTTCTTAGCTTTGTCCAGAAGGATCTCACTTCTGGTAGGAGCCCTGGAGCCAGATTTGTTAGCATTGTTTCTGAGTAGCTAGTGAGAGCAAGAGTGGCAAAAGTATGGCCTACAGCGAATCTTTCCGTTCTTCCTGTAAAGTTCACAATTCAATCTCCTTTGTCAACGACATTTTTATTGTTATGGGCACACAGTGTCATTTCGGAAAAAAGATGTTTGGGTGATTAAAGGGGTGTAAGGTAGTGAAGTGAAAAACCTGTCAGGAAGAGAACTGTTAAAAGGTTTCAAAAGCAGATCTTAACTTTCTTCAGTACTTGTGTTAGGTGCTAGAAAGCAAATGTTAATGCTCTGAATCACCAACTGAAATGTCATGATCTGCCATGTTTGGTTTTCTGTGTTTGATTCTGGGCAGTTGTTTCTGCAGTAGGATACACAGTTAATGTTTGACGTCAATTAATGGAACCTCATTTACATTATATGTAGGAGACCGTTTTGGTCTGGCATCTCCTGAGAGTGAACATGGCTAGGATAGTGAGTGTGAAAGGCCTGCTTGCTTGGTGCACTGAATGCTGGGATCCTCTGGCCTCACTGGCTGATCCAGGCCAACATGCTTTGAAATAACTGTTGTGTTAGTGAAATAAGAGTCCTGCTTCATTGGTGAGGTTATCTGAGGACTGCATACTTGCAGATAGTAGGAGTATCTGTGGTGATAATGATCAGTGATACTAACAATGGTGCTGCAATGGTTGTTTAAACCTAACAATTATATATTATTATTATTACTATTACTACCATTATTATTATTATTATTATTATTATTATTATTATTATTATTATTGTAGTTAGTACAGGGTCTTTAGGATCTATAGGATCTCACTACACAAATTGGACTGTGATCCTCCTGTTTTCAACCTCTCAAGTGCTGGGATTACAAGTGGGCGCCACCACACCCCCGTCTACCAATTATATTTTAATAATCACACAAGTGCTGGATCTGAGGTGTGGTAGCACCAGCTTCACTTCGTAGACAGGTGCGTTTTCTTAGTCCATTTACATTTTTGGTAAGAAGCATTTCACCTGACATTGGTAAGCTTGCTTCAGAATGTGTATCAAAGACATCACCAGCAACCTCTCTGCCTTATCACTAAACCTGGTCACTTATACCACCCTAAGGCACGATTTTCTTCCAAATAATTTCTCTTATCAGGAATTGGCAGCATGTGGAAAACAGCTTGTCAGAAAAGAAAATCCTCAACCATTCAACTATATTCCGTTTTTACTTTTTTGTGAGATACAGTAAATACATTGTATCTTTACAATGGTACTGTTTTTCTTCAAATAAGTGATGGTCTTTTTTTGGCTGGTCTTCACATTATTTATTTTAAGGTAATGTCGGCTGGAATCTGAGTTCTTTCCTGCTCAGGTTTCTAGTCTCATGTTCATATTCTGTCATTGCATTGGATGTAATTGTGTAGGAATTATATAAGTGACATTTCTTCCCAGGAAAGATGGTGAAAAATATTCATGTTTATTGGGTAAGTTCTGTGATTGAGGATCTGAGCTATAAGTGCAAAATCTTTTGAAGGTAAGAATTAAATATCACATAATTCATTTGAGGATAGTGGCTTGCAGGGTAGTAATTAACTTTCTGAGAATTACATAGTTACTACATTTAGAAAGTTTTGTGTGCTTTCATATGCTTCTTCCTTAGTATTTACAACAATTAGGAAAATAGATGGAGGAAATTTTTATTAATTCTTTAGACATATTTAGCTAGTCTTCTAAAGATCTGAACAGCGAGCAAATGAGATCTACATGTGTTGCCTGTGGGCGTAGTAGAACTTGTCTGCTATGTCTTTCAAAGTGTTTTCTTTCACAGAAGGACATTGTCATAGCTGTTCAGAGGCAGACAACTTTTCTCTTTGTGTACATTGTGTTTTCTACAAATTGAGGGGCATCCATGTTTGTGTTGGAATAGCTACAAGGTGGCGTGAAGCTCTAGACTCCAGGCTTATCTACAACTTGACTCCTCTGGCTTTGGGGTTTCAAAAATGTCACACGACTATGCTTTCCTTTCTGTGTTCAATAACACAGTCTACTCATTTGTTCATAGGTCATTCAGTGAATGTCAATCAAAACAGTAGCACGAGCAAAGCACGTTTTGTCCTAAGAGCTTTCCGTAGCTGTCGGAAACCCTCACTGAAGATTTCTTGCCTGATCGTTTCAGTGCTCTCTTCCTTCCTTCCTTCAGCTTGCAGGTTAGGCTAGCCAGTGAAATGACTCATTTTCACTCTCCATACATAGAAAACTCCACAGTGTAACAGGGAGGTCATTCAGCCTGTTTTGATGACGAGGCATGTTAACATTCAGGGAATAGTTTGTCATTCATGAATGGTGCCTGTGTACGCAATCTCAGTGGAGGAAATACCTGCCGTATCTACTTCGTGCGCACTTGATTTTGTGTGGGGGGAGATAGTGGCTGTGTTACAGCTGAGTGAGTTGCTCAGAGCCACAGCCCTCCTGAGTCATGGTGCCAGAATGGAACCCTGGTTCCTCCGCTTAGGAGAGCATGTCAGTCACCCGGAGCACACCACTCTGGTTGATTGGCGGGCACCAAGTTTTGGAGCTTTATGGATGTGGTTGCTGTGTTCCATTTAGAATGATTCATGTAAGGAAATAGAGATCTCATTAAGGTTTCGGGGAAGAACCATATCTCACAGTGTTAGCTGCGCGGGAGAAGAATGTGAATTTGCCGGGTCTCCGCCTGGCTTAACCTGTCTAATGATGCCAACTGTTAAGCACATCCAGTCATTTCCTCTGATTTAAGAATCTCAAAATCTCCACCCGTACATTCAGAATGGCTTTTGACTTCCAGCTCCCATGGCAATTACAGATTTACCATCAATTCCTGCACAGTATTGGACAAAATTCTCCACTGAGAGATTTCCGTTTCACATTTGAAATTGATACCCCACCGATATTCATGAATCCCCAGAAGACAAATTCACTTTCTCAGCTGCCTTACTGCATCATCTGTTTGCATTATTGGCTCATGCACCTCACCTATGTCACAGCCTGGTTAATTCTTTTCTGTTTAAGACGCTTGTCTTCGTGTATGGTCTGCTCTGCCCCCGCGAATCCACTTAACACTTGAAACGATTGCCGCTTTTTCTGTGCATTTTTGTGCGTGTGCTTTACAGCAATGTATAACACTTTCTTTTGAATCTCATAGGCAGGCCACTGTCACCTCTTTGAGGATAACAGCAAATCCTTATTTTCTCAGTGTCCTCTCTGGCCTCAGGCACCGGGTATGCCGGTGTGGGCGCAGCTGTAATCTTGTCGCTCTGGGAGTCCAGGAAGGAGAATTCCAAGTTGGGACCCAGGCAAGGCTACTCTGAGACTTAGATCCTGTCTCAAAATATAATTTGGGGATATAATTTTGAGTAAGAGAGCATGATTAAAAATATGTAGATATTAAAGAAATGTTGATGCTAATACAAAATAAAAAATATGAAGCAAATAGTTTCCTTTTAAAATGTATTTTTTGGGGGGGTCTGCCTGAAAACTGATACTTGGGCATAGATAAATTTTAATCACATTAATGAGGTGAATCAACAAGTCTGATCTCTGCTGGTAAATGCCCAGAGCAGTCATGAGAGCAAATTATAATGGTTTAGTGAACTTTTTAAATGCTTGCAGAGAAATTGTTCTCAAAGAAGGGTGACACTCTTCCTTACCCAACAAAACAGAACAAAAACCTCTGCCTTCCCCATAAGGATGTACTATTGTCCTTGTCTTGGTTGGTATACAGCAATAAAAATAATTGTCCTCTGGAAAGAATCAGTAAGATAAATGGAGGCCCCTGAAGGTGCAGGATGCTGGGAAAAGCAGGTGTGAACGCACTGAGTTTGGAGCTCGGGTGCCTGGACAGCAGAGCTGAGCTGCGAACTGGTCACTCGGCTCAGCTTGCAGGCCCCGGAGCAGTGAGGTCGTTTGAGGCTTCGGTTGGGAAGACAGATCTGAGGGGTGGTGTGCATGGTGGGGGGTGGAGCTGAAGCTGGCGTGGGAGGGGGGCGCGCGGCAGCCAGGCAGGCTTGGGGTGCGCTAACTTCAGTGAGCTTCAGAGCTGCCACCTCGTGTTGTGCCCTTTCTGTCTCCTCCCACACTGCCAACGCAAATGCTCTGCACAGAACACTGGAGTGAACACTCTGTCCCAGGCTCAGGCAATTCTTTCTGACTTAACTTCCTGTTGTCTCTTCCTCCTTCCTTCACATTTCAGGGTTTGCATCCTGGCGTCCTTTTTGGCTCAAATTGTTTTCCCTAAGGTTCTCTTGACACTTCCACAGGTCACTGCCCCTGGTAATGATCCCTGGGTCCTGTGTGCCCGAGGGTACTATGCCTAGTCCTATCCTTTAGTGGAAGTTTGCCAGCTGGACCGGAAGTCCCTTCCGGTCCCCTGACTGTGTCAGGCAGGTGTCAAATGCCTGAGTGGGAGTGCTGTCTAGAAGGACTGGCGGGCGCAGACAATAGGAGGGACGGTACAGGAAGTCAGGGAAGGCCTGCCAGATTGGGGATGGCTTGCGTGCGTGTGCGCGCGCGGGTATGTGCACACCCGCGCACGTTTGCACTTGTCATAGAACATGGGTTTGTGCACATGCTCTGGGGGTGGGAGGCAAAAGGCAGTTCTCAGTGATGACTGCAGGCTTTGAGCCTGGGTATTTAAATAGCGCTTTTAGCAGAAAAAGCAAGTTAAAGCCAGTCTGGTTTGGGTAGTAGCCTGGTGAATTTGATGGCATACCAGTCGTGCTTGTGGTAAATGTAGGTGAAGAGCTTGAATTTTATTCTTTTTTTTTCAGAAGGGCTTAGAGTTGGAAAGAAATTTTTAACTTGAGTTATCTTCCTTTTCTTTCTCTTTGTTCAGATCCTTAGCTGTTTCCTGAGGGCTTAGGGAGACTTGGGGTTTTCGCAGCCCTAATACTGCCAGCCCCCACCTCCCAAATCGAACCCCCCAGGCCTCGGACATGTCAGAGTACTCTCAGCAGCCAGAAGTGTGCCTCTCAGCCTCCTAAAATTAAAAAAAAAAAAACATGCAGGAAAATAGCTATCTTTTCCTTTTGAGGAGCAGGATCATTGCCATCTTACGACTTGCTGAAATAGCACAGTGAAGGAACAGTTTTTGGCAGGCTGCAGCATCTTGGGAATGCACAAACACACATTTCTCTTTTTCTGTGATGTACGGGATGGAGGCAGTCTAGCTTAGGGAAGCAGGGGGAATTTTAATTGAATGTTCAAATTTTTAGAAATGCACTAGCTGTTGGAATCTAAAGTAATTCTTCCAATTGATATTACTTCTAACAACAACAAACCTTGGGCTCTTCAAGTGGATGGTAACCGTGAGGTGGCTGGCTTCAGTGTAACACACCCCATCCCCATCGGAGGGTGGGTTTGTGAATTTCAGGAGAGAGAATCTTGGTTCATTCCATTTAAGAGCACATAATGACCCTGTAGTTATCATTTGTCTTGATCTGTGTATTAATGACTACAGTGAACATTTAATATCTATAGAGCCGTAAATATATTTTAGATCTTGATCCATAAAAAGATTTCCATTAACAGAATGTGTTGTGCACAAGTAAATTATTCATTTACTGTAGCAGAGCTTGATTCTGTCAGCAGCCGTAAGTGGAAATTTTGAGAACACCAATCATCGCCAACGCCAACACTGTGTTGGCTTGAGCCTATATCCTTCTTACATGGAACTTGAGCTTTTTTGGCTATTTGTAAAAGCCTTAGTTTGGTTAAATGCAATGAATATTTATGGCAGTTCTGCCATGCGCAATTTAGTATTCTGCTGTTGTAGAGGGGTTCAGTGATCAGCAAGTTTGCATTTTGGTCTTAAAGTGAGATAAGATTACTAAACAGCCCGTCTGAGTATGAGAAAGCTCCTAGTAGGCCCCTCAAAAATGTCCAGATGAGCCAGGCATGCAGGTGCACTGCCATCCCAGCACGCAGGAGGCTGAGGCAGAAGGAATGCCGTGAGTCTCAGGTCAGCCTAGGTTACATGGTGAGTTCAGGACTGGCCTGAACTACGTAGCAAGATCCTGTCTCACAAATCCAAAAAATAAAAATAGAAATAAAAAAGATTAAATAAAATAGTTTATAAGTGCAGAAGAGAAAGAAATACTCATTTTTTTTTTTTTTTCTCACTGTTATGATGGGGTGAAATGTTTGAGGATCAGGTTGTATTTCCTAAGAAAAGAATTAAGCATGGACAAGATTTTGACAGATGGGAGACTTGCATTCAAACAAAGAAACTGCTTGAGAATGCGAGAGCCCTGAGAAGGTTTTGCAAGCTTAAATACTGCAAGAGTGTTGGACTCCCAGATCATTTTTCCCAAGTAAAAGATATCTCCATTTGCTACGAATATCCCTCCTACACCCTGCTTCCCTTCCAAATCCTTTCCCTGAGCCCAGGCCGATAGGGGGAGGCACTGGCCACACCTTTGGCTTGTGTTGGGGAAGTCCTCGGGCTCTCCTTGGCTCAGGTCCCATATGGAAAAAGTTTTCCACAGAGAATAATCTAGGGAAGTGCATGTGTGAGAATACTCTCACACATGCTCACACAAACAGGTCAGGTCTTTTCCTGTCTCAAGGATACCTATGTGCCAATATCTAGACAAAACACAGTCACACACAGACATGTCTCGCACCCCACCTGAAGAAACAGGGCAGCCATACACCTTTGAACAGAAGGGGGAAAGGACGCTACTAATAGTTTAGTAGGAATAATAGCAGTTTATTAAAGAACAAGTCAGAAATTACTTGGAGATAAATAGCCTGTTCTTGCAGAATGTTAAAGAGGTGAAATTTATATCATGGTTATGCTTAGTTGGTTTTCGTTGTGTGTTTTGAAGTAATTATTATAGCTACCTGGGCACAATGAAACATCTTTCCCAAAGGTATCCATATTAAATTGCAGAGATAATTTAAATTACAGCGTGCTACCTGTCCTATAATTTAAAAGATACAAAAAAGACAGTGAAAAGGAGTGGTAGAATGGAAGAAGAAGCAGTTGGCCCTTAATCCTACAGATACACACAAGTACATGAGTGTGGTGATTGTGTTTCCAATTATTGGTCCACTCATTTATCCTTTTATTTCTTTATTCAATCAACAAACACCTACTAACCTCCTGTTTTATTGGGACACACAACTGAATAAAGAAAAGACTGAAATTTCACAGGATGGACAGGTTGCTTGAAAGTACATTTTTGAGGCATGTATTAAATGCTGATTTTTTTCCCCCATCCTTTATTTCCTGCCACTTTGAATCCTAAAGTATCTTCAACCCGTGACAATTCAGTCCAACGCGTGGAACAGTGAGAATCCTCAGAGCTTTTGAGTTGCCAGGCTTATGTGCTGGGCTTCACCTGTCACAGTCCCGGGATGCGCTTCCCTTTCCTGGAGAGCTGAGCTGGCAAGGTGTCCAGTCCATTGGCCAACCCCCACCTTATCAGGAGCTCTGGGCTAGATGGCTCAGCCTGTCTGTTCTGGGCATGTGGAAATATCTCCAGGGCTGGTGCACCTGGGCAAGTTCAGTGCAGATCTGCTCAGCCAGTGACCCAGCTCAGAGGCGAGGGTGCCAGGAGACCTGCAATGTGAGACCAGTCTCTTAGGGCTTATTATTATTTTGGCTTTTCTTCCTTCATTTTGCAATTTCCAACTAGAGCTGTAGATGACAGGTTTGTGCTGTGCAGGAGTTATCCTATTTACATGCAAGCTGGTTTATGTTCTAGGAGAAATTGGCTGCAGGCTATAGTTTTATCTTCCCTTCTTTGCTTTGCCACACATATTTGTGAATATTTGACAAAGTGTAACCATGCCAAATAAATAGTATCTAAATAGTTACAGTGCCACCTTAAACTAACAGGCCTGTGGGACCTTTGTCATTGGACTCTTAATCTTGAATTCTTTTGTTTCTAAAGCCGGTCACAAGGTACATGCCTAAGGACAACTTTCATTATGACAGATGTACACTTTGAGTTTTTGTAGTTGATGAACACAGTGACGGATGTTTTTGTAGTCACTAAAGTATTTGAGTTAATTTGGAAGGTCATTCAGAATATTAAAACTACCTCAATTCAAATTTGGAGGGTTATTCTGATAAAGAGGCAGGGTTTATGTAGCCTTTTTAAACATTATAGAGACAAAAAAAATTCACTGTAGCATTAATTTCTGAAGAACATGCTGATGAAAAATCTGTGTAGATGTTTATACACACAAACATACACACACACACACACACACATATATATATATGTATATACACATATACTATATACATCTATTTTTTGTCTTTTTTTTATTTTTTTATTTTTTTTTTTTGAGGCAGGGTCTCGCTATGCAGTTGAGGCTGGCCTTGAGCTCACTCTGGTAGCCCAGGCTGGTCTCGAACTCGCACCAATTCTCCTGCCTCAGCCTCCCAAGTGCTGGGATTACAGGGGTGTGCCACCACGCCCGGCCCCACATATGTTATATACATCTTATGTCTATGTTTGTGGAGGAGAGAATGAGAACTAATATGATATGTGCATCAAGATATTCATTCATTCATTCATTCATTCATTCTGGACAGGAATTGGTCCATTCCTTTTGTTCTTCACCCTGAGAGCTGCAAGATAGAGTAAGGGATTTTAATGTATATAAAGGTGGGGCCTAAGCAATATGAAAAGTTAAGATTATATGTGGATAGAAAATTGCTGCCTGATCAGGAGGCATATGACAGCATCATTTTAATAAATTACTAAGTAATTTATTACAAAATTCTCTTTGCTCATTTATGTCAAAGGGGTTTAATCTTTTGAATACACTTTTTAAAAAATGTATTTGGTTCAGGGTCTCATCATTAAGCATCTCAGATTCATAGTGATCCTCCTGCTTTCAGCCTCTCCAGCACTGGGATTACAGGCATGCACTACCACATCTGGACTCTGTGGCAGGCTACGTGCGGGATGGGGGTTGTGGGGGTGTGGCATGTGGTGCTGGGGATTGAACCCTGGTCCCTGCACTTGCCTAAGTAGGCGCTTAGTCTGCTGAGCTGTCTCCCCAGCCTCCATATGTGTATTTTAAAGCATATTTGGTGACCCTTTGCTAGCTGATAGGAACATGACTTGGAATAGATTGGTTATTTAACACCTTTTCTACTAGGTACAGTGAAACTGAAGCCATTTAAATCTGGATTATTCACTGAATAGTATTAGTATTAGTGTTAATATTTTATATTTTAGTACAAGATCTACAGAGTCTCACTACGTAGATCGGGCTTGTAGTGATCTGCCTGTTTGCAGCCTCCCACAAGCTGGAATTACAGGCATGCACCACTTCACCCAGTTTCAATCACGTCTCAGTGCGCCCCAGGGGTGGGGTCTCCAAGGCTTGCTGGAGATCATACTCTGGCCACTATGTCTGCCTAAGCAGGTGCTTTAATCTGCTGAGCTATTTGACTGGTCCCTGGTCTTTTATGAAAGACTTTTCTTCATAAATATCTTATGTGCCTGTACAAATCTCCCAAAGTGAAAACCCATTAATTTATATAATGAATATGCAGTATAAAAATGTAAAAAAGAATAAGCTTTTGTTCTTATGCTACTTCAACATATACACAGATATTTTTTCTGAACTAAGAATTAAGTAATAATACATTCATGGAGCTAATTTCAGGTACGGAAAAGGGCTAAGTCAGAAGCGTTTCACTTTTGTGTTTTGAAGCAGCATCCAATTAGATATACATATAAAGTCTTTTCTCTTAGGGTTTTGTTTAGAGCACAAAAATAAGCAGTGCACGAAGATAAATTTAATTACTTATGTAAAGGTATCTATTATCTTATTTTAAATATTTGTTAGAATTATAATTTTTTTACAATGGCTATTTTATGTGTAATGTTGGTGTAGTCTGGAAATCTGGTGAAACATCAAATTAAAATAATTCCACTTCAATGTTGGCACTGTAAATTATTCTTCAGAACAGATGTAATTAGTTAACATTTTCTACATAACACATTTCAGATCTCTTTTCTCCTGATATTGCTCAAACCCTCTCTGAAGTGTCTTATGGACTTAAGTTTGGAAGTGTTCCATATAATTTCTAAACTACTAAAATTAGACATGCCTCAGTTTATACATTTAGTATTAATATACAAAACAACATAAGGTGATTTTTGATAATGCAACGATTTCTAAGTTTTGTGTTCGAGCACTTTCAAAGCTTTAACAAATGATTTCTACTCAGAACAGTATCGCTATCACAGAAGCAATGTGAGTCACGGTGGTGGGGAGGAAAGGAGACTGACTGGAAAGGCCATTGGTTGAAATATCAGGAAGCCAGGGTTCTTGCCATGGTGATCTGAAAGACTTGCAGATGTTGACCAAGCAGCCCAGCCTCTAGACTTCTCTAGTGTGTTACTGTGCGTGCATACACACTCACATGCACACACGCACATCATGCGCGCATAAAACGGGACTTCAGTATACTTCTGCAGAGACACTGAAACTTCTCTGTATAGGACAAGCAAGATTCCATACTTATCTTTAAACAAAAGTTATTACAGATTATTGTGAGAGTCAGTCCCCTAACCCAGATATGTAAGAAACGTTCTTCCTATACATGTCAAGATGTAGTTGTACGAATTGATTAAAAGCAAAAAAAAAAGTGTACAAGATTGACTGTTGAAAGACTAAGTAATAAGCAAACATACAAAGGGGTGCTTTCTGAGGCCTGCTTTGGTCATTCTGGTTGCATGGCATTGTTCGTTCCTTCCTCCTACCAGATGCTAATTTTACAAAGTCTGGTAGGGAAAACCCTACAGGATGTGGAGTTGGTGATGTGTGTGAAGCCAAGAACCTTGGAGTTGGGGAAAAGACAAAAGAGGCGCCAAACTGAGTCATAGTCCCCTAGGTTTTATATCTGCTCATAGGGCAGGGGATGCCCAGGTGGATGACAGGCCCACCTCCTGCCTCCCTAGCCTGGTGGAGCCATTGTGTTAGATAGCTACAAGGTACTTCTGATAAACTTGCTGAGGTCCTGGGTGAGAGTGGAGGTGGTGGTGGTGAGGAGAAGCCATGAATGGCACTGCTCCCAGGACAGCCTTAGAGGGGACTGGTAGTGGCCAGGCTTGGCTGGGCCCCTCGAAGCACATAGCCCGGGAGGTGGTGAGGGAGGCCGGCATGTGTTGGGTCTGAAAGGTAAGAGTTGCAGTGAAGGCTCACAAACGTTCTTCATTTGGTCAGTGATGAAACCTGTGTTGGTAAAGAGCGTGAAGTTACCAGGGGTTTCCTGTGACCTGCTCGAGTGGTAGGCTTGATGAAAAGCAACTTCTGGCTCCTGTTCCTTGTTTGCAGCAATAATTAAATCTTCATTAAATAAAGAATTTCAAGCATCCGGTTAGTGAATTTTTGATGGGTCATGCTTGACAAGTTTGTTTACTTTCATTGTTTACAGCTCTCAAATTTAAGCAGAATTTTTAGATTTTCCACTGCTTTTGGGGGGAGGCACAGAAGGGGAGCGGAGGGGCTATTTTTAAAGTTCCTGAACTTAAAAAAGAAGATACATGTAGCATGGTCAGGGCTTACACTCATTCTCAACAATCTAAAAGATTTTTAAAGTGAAATTGTATACAGAGTATGCAAAATGTCAACATGTTTTTTCTATCAAATATATAAATTAGAATAAGTAGAAAAATCTACAACTATACAAGAGTGATTTTATAAAACATAAATTATGACCAGATTTTGTGACACACACTTTTCCTCCCACCTCTTAGGTTCTCTGAGGTTGAGGAGGGAGGACGACAAGTTAGTTCCAGCCTGGCAAGTTAGCAACTTAGCAAGATTCTGTCTGAGAATTTGAAAAAGAGCTGGGGCTGTAGCTCAGTGTCAAGTGCTTGGGTTCATTGCCCAGTGCCACAAAGGAAAAACAGTTGCAAAGAATAAAATTATAAATTACATATGAAAATTAAGAGGCAGGCCAATCTATATTCTAATGCATATATTAAATATTTTAAATCCAAAATTATTTAAATGGCTGGCGTTTTCCAGAAAGTTTACCAAGACCACAGCTATTTTATAGAAGTAAAACTACTTAAAAGATGCAGTGCAAAAGACTGATTTAGATGTCACTGTAAGTGACGCCATGCTTTATGTGGTTGGCATCTTTACAAATTTAAGACTAAGAAATTATACAATATTCTTCAGGTACCATGTTTAGTTGTTACAGATAACTACATTAATTGATAAATAATTTTAGAACCACTGCTTAGCACCCTAAGAGAAACAAGAAAAAAATGCTTGGCCCAACCATACTTCGTGTTGTAAGAGTCTCTCGCCTTTGCACTCAGAGAGCAGTGGTCGGGGACTGCATTGTGATTGGCTGTCAGAAGGCTTGTGCGTTTTCTTTACCTTAAGCATCAGGACTACTTAGCTCTGCTCTGCTCTGCTCTGCTGTTGAAACGGTGTCTAATTGCACACCATGCAACCTCATAACTGACAAACCTTCAGGGCATTCACACTCAGTTATTTTTGGATCAGTGCAAAGATACTAGGCAAACATAGCCTCTGGGGAACTGAAGCGGTTGTAATCAGAGTTAGGGGTAAAGGACAGCTGGATGCTGATGACAGGGGTGCTATGTACTTCTCAGTAAGTTTAGTTGGCATGTATTTGTGGTGTATAGATTTCTAAAACATGACACCCAAGGCAGGAAATCCTCTTGCCAGCTGTGCGAGCCCTCCTGGCTGCAGGGCTTCTAGGCATTAGCATTCTCATGAGAAGCACCATCTGTAAGGACCACAGAGGGGTTCCTTCCTGAGACACTAGGGGGAGCTGGCACCGGAAGGAAGAAATGGCAGATGGCGTTGTGACTGGCTGTCAGACGGCTTATGGGTTCTTTCATTCTCCCTTGCTGAAGCCCTTGCTTGGTTGGGACTTATCAAGGGGACTGGAGGTCCCTGTGAGCAGGTGGGAACAGGAGCTGTGTCTAATTGGTGTTAATGCCCAGAATAGGGATTTGCTTGTAGGCTGGAAGGGTATGGTGCTGCTTGAGTGATTCATTTCCAAGTCAGGGAAGCGAGGGGGGAACGTTCCTACCTTGTAAATCTCTTATTGTCCAGTTGTTGGGGATAGTTACATTTCTCTTGGTGATGATTTTCTGAGGAAGAAGTGAGTGACACAAGTCTGTCACTAATTTTTCGACCACTGGAATTACAAAGGGATTTATTATTTACTTAAATTGTGAATCTTAACCACATGTAGGCAGAATCCAGAGAATTTGGTTGAGGAAAAAAAAATGGCTACTTTCTGATGACCTCTAAATGAACTTAAGCACTCCCCTTATTAATGCAGGCAACAAATGACAGTAGCTTTAACAGTGTCTATGACAGTATTAGCAGTTGAGACGACAGGTAGTTCTATGTCACTTTCCTGTTGTGGCTAATATCTCAGAAGTGTTTCTGCAATAATAACTGATCAAAATGATGATGGATGACAGGCTTGTGCCATGTACTGCTCCTCATTGTTAGCAATACACGTTGTTACTGTCCACAATTTTGCTTTGTTTTTTGAGATAGTTGTATTTTATTATAATTTATAATCCAAGGTGCCTTTTAATTTTTTATTGTTTTTATTTTATTTTCAAGAGGAGAAAACAAAAACAAATACCAAGAACAAAGACAGAAGCAAAGCCACATAAAACAATATAAATGGTACTGAGGGTTTCATGTCACTTAAAGCGTTATTCTACAAAGGGACACACATGGTTCTTAGACTTCTTAGGAGAGTCGCAGCAGCACGACAAGCAGGAAGCTCTGATTTGAGTGTAACCCCGCGTTTTGCTGCAGATTAAAATGTTAGAGGATGTGGGGTACTTGAGGTCATGGTGGAAGAGGAATGAAAAGCGGTGTCCTTCCTGCATGGTGAGGCCTGCTGGCTCCCCACCCTGACTGTGGTGCCAGGAGAGTGAGTGCCTTTGTCTTCCTCAGCAAGTGCTCTGGCTGTGGTGAAGGTCAGGTCTGCTCCTTCTTTGCATGCACTTCCTGAGCTGCAGTGGCTTCTCCCATATCCTGACGTGGCAGAGGTGGTGAGGTATGATCATCTCCACCTGTGCTAGCCCTAATGCCATGCTGTTCCATGGCAATTGAAAGATCAATAGTGTGTCAGTCAACAGTCTGTTTCTGTGACAAAATACCTGAGGTAAACATCTTACAGGGAGGAAGAGTTGATTTTAGCCTCAAGGTTTCAGAGGTTCACTCTGTAGCTGGCTGGCCCTGTGCAGGGCAGATTCTCGGGGTGGGGAGTGCATGGTAGTGTGGAGCTGCTCACCTTGCAGGGCTGAACAGCGGAAAAAGAGAGGAAGAGCCACGGTCCCACTATTCCCAGTAAGGGGTCACTCCCAATGACTTAACTTCCTTCCACCCCTCCCCGTGGCACCATAGCCTGGTGACTAACCCTAGATAGCTGAGCATTTAGCGGCATTTGTGATCTGCGCCATGCCATCCTGTTGCGTTCATTTCTAATGGCTATGAGTTTTGCTCCATGATGGAGAAATTTTCCTGTCAACTCAGTGTGCTTTCTTAAATTAAATTAGCAATTGCTGGGACATGGTTTCTTTTTTAGATTTAGACTATTATATGCCTGATAACCAACAAACATACAGAATTAATAGCTAACATTTATAGCTCCCTTCCTTGTGGCATTGATAAACACCGTGCTTTTCCCTTAATGATGCTAATGCTTTATTACAATTTTATATGTACACAAAATTAGACACAGAGAGGTTAGGTAACTCCCTTGCTGTTGGTGATGTGTCTACTACGTAGTAGAGACAGGCCTGCGGGCAGACACTCCGGTTCCAGAGCTCATGACCTGGCCAAGATGCGGCGTGCTCAGTTATTACCTTAATGCTGTACCTCATTGTTGTCCGGTCTCTGTTTTTTTCTTCAGTTTGACAAATGTACACATCTGTGGTGGAGTTTTGAACTTGAAGAACATTGTAAGAAATTTTGTACGTAGTTCTAACTGGAACTGTGTCCAATCTCTCAGAGCTCTTTCTGAAAGCTGTTAGGTCATTTGGTTTGACATCTGCTCTGCTTTAATCCCTTGCTCTGTGTGTTCAGGAAACATAGGGGAAGAAACCCATGTTCTCTCCTAAGAAGCTGAGTAGTAAACTGAGTAGTTGTAAAATGCCAGATTTGGACGGACTATTGCAAGGGTGTCACAGTGCCCGGATCTTTGCTTTGGAAGCCCTCTCCTCAGTCATGTTACCAAGTCCACTTTGAAATTCTTAGGGTTTCTTTTCTTCTGTAAAGTTTGACTGTTTCTCTTCTTGAATACTAGTTGTCCTTGTTGCCAGCTACATAAAGTCTGTGAGTCCTGAGCACTGGCCAAGTTCGCCCAGGGGCCCAGATCCTGCCGGGTAGCAGTTTGAGGTGTCAGGTAGTTGCCCGGGGTGGGCTTCCCAGGTTCACTGTTCACTGATTGTCACCAGGCATACACAGCACATTTGCCGAGATGAGACAGATGGTAGAACCCAACCTGAAATGTTGAGGGAGGAGAGAAAGTGAAAAAAAAAATACAAAAAAAAGGGGGGCATTTGATTTTGTAAATTCACATTTTGGAGTGAATTTGAGCTCCTGTGATTGACTAATAAATGCAGTGTTGCTATAAGGCTTGAATCCATTACCGTCTGTTGGAACAGATCTGAGTAATCGGCCGGAAGCAATCTTTTCCTTTATGGATGCTGTCCCAAACTTCATGGGGTCTCCTCCAGGTCGCTAGAGATTTGGGTCTGTGGAAAACAAACAAGCAAACAAAATTCTGTGCTTTTCAAAGTAGCACATAACACTCACTATACCTACCAAAAAAATAGAAAAATTCTGAATTTTATTTTTGAACTCAACTATGTATTTATGTGTATGATAGAGAGAGAGGGAGAGAAGTAGTGGTGACAAGAACAGTTAATCAGTCTTCATACAGCTGCTTCCTGACATTTCTGCAAATTGTTGTGGAAAAATTAATGAAGGTTAGATCAGTAATGGTTTCAAGCCTCGCCAGTGGAAAGTATGACAGTGTTTCCATCAGCAATTAAATCGCGCTGCTTTCTTTCTTTTTTTTTTTTTTTTTTTTTTCTATAGGGGAAGTGGTATGATGTGTGTTCTCCACAGGAAATGGAAAGGGCTGCTGAAATCGCACGCCCCAGGTATGGGGAGCTCTCCAGAGCGCTCCCACCACCTTGCTGGTGTGCGCCACACATTTCCATCTTCTGCCAGGAAGGCTTTGCTGTACAACCTAGAGAAATAGGATTTTTAAAAAGACAGTGAATTTGTTGGGTTTCTTTCTCATTGCTTCCTCAGAGATGCATAGAGTCAACCCATCTAAATTTTAGGAGCCAAAAAGTGGAACTTCTGACAAACAGAAAGTGAAACTTACCTATTTAACTTTATTTTTGAAGTCGAAGGTAGTTCAGTACAGACCTCCTCCTCGTTCACATCCTGTGTAACCCTGTGGGATTTTCCCCAGTATTAGTTAAAACTTTTCCCATAGGGTCACACAGGATGTGAATTAAAGTAAACACTTAACAGGCATGATGGAAAGGAAATTGGCTTTCGAAAATGATCCTTTCACTGTTAACATCCTGAGGAGTTATTAGAAACCTGTGCGCGGGTCACTTCAACGCTTCATTTTCGAGTTACTACATTATTAATAGACTATATTAATCTTCCTGTTACATATGAAGTGCATTTCCTTATGCGTGGTGCTGTCTCGTACTGAGTACACCTCCATCTGAAAGACATTAAAGTGCCTAACAAGACTTTAGGTGAGCAGTCCTTAGCCTTTTTGAAAATAAAGATTCATAGACCTGTTTATGATTCACGAAATGCTCCTGACCATTTTCTCCAGAAAAATGCATAAGGACACAATATTTTATATATGATTCCCCACACCCACAAATCTGTGAAGTGACTTCAGACTTTAGGCATTTCTCAATGGACTGGGTTTATCTTTTTTTTTTTTTTTTTGAGGAACTAGGGGTTGAACTTGGGCCCTTGCGCTTGCCAGGCAAGTGCTTACTCTACTGAGCCATCTCCCCAGCCCCTGGACTGGGTTTAAAAAGCTTTTCCTAGATAGACAAATAAAAAATCAGAGCTACACCCATAAATGTTCATTTATTAGCAGTGAAGATTTTGTAAGAGATATACTTTAAGAAACTTGTACCATTAATGATTTTAACCCCTGTTCCACGTGAAAGTGCTTCCTGGACTTGGCAAGGCTGATTGTGTTTTAGGTAGGAAGTCGAAACAGCACAGGAAGCCGGCTGTTGGGCACTCTAAGGAGTCACTTTAATTGTCCGGCCTCACTTTTACCTTCTCAAAATAGTAGCAGCAGTGAAATACTAAGTTATTCAATTGACAGTTACCCCTTTCCTTCTTCCTCCCTTGAGAGAATCTTTAAATAGGACTCTCTCACAATAGGGCAGGGCAGGGCAGACCACCACCTCCTCCTCCTCTTCCTCCTCTTTCTCACCCCCCCCAACTTGTCCTCGGCGCTCCCCCTCTACGGTTTAGTAAACTTCTTTACTCTTAAAGCTGAGCTTTCATTCATTCTTTGCATCTTCATGTGTGAACTTACCTGGTGCTCATCAGAAGTGCTTGATTGACCTCTACATATGTCCTAAACCATGGTGCAAAAGACATAGATACTTTCCATTTATTAAGTTAGTCGTGATAAGCTAATGCTTATTAGAAATGAAATAATTTATATTTGTGCTTGAATGTGTCACTAAATGGTGACAACTGCTCATCTCAAAGTGACCAAAGATTTAGTATCCAGGTGAAGTGAAATTAGTGAGAGAACACAGCCTGGGTCTTTTGTAACTTTGACTAGAATATTCTAAACTTGAGACAGTAGTTTGGCTAGATTTTTCAGGCAGTGATTTTTTTTTTTTTAAAGGATACAATTACATTTCTAAAATATATAGGCCTAATGTCTGTGTCTTAGACACCAACTTAGGCTTCTACAGCTTTAGCTGTGTATTTAATGTTTAGATTTGGAATCAAAGGGTGATTCAAGGACATAATGACTGGCTGGCATTGGCTTGTACTTAAGTCCTCCTTCCTGTGTCCTGGCTAGTACTGTTTAATACACAGTGAACAAAGATGTGGCCTGTCCTCAAGGAGCTGTCATTCCGTTCCCATTCACCCATCGTTCCCCCTCGCCCCTCGTCCCCTCTTCTTTTTCTCTCCGTTTCCTCCTCTCTCGCTATGCTCTGTTCCCTTTTGCCTCTTCCTCCCCTCTTGCTTCTCTTCCTGCTCTTCTAGCTCTTCTTCCTTTCCTCCCTCCTCCCTGACCCTCCCTAGAGCAGAAACAAATGTTTTTATAGGGAATTTAAATAAAAATCCTGCATTGATGCATGAGAAGGAACTGTGTCTCGCTGTGCTGAGTTTTGGGAAACCTTGACTAGCACATAGGAGGAAGCAATAGGCAGTGGGACCAGATTGGTGGGGCGGGACTTCAGAAGTAAGACTGAAGATCCAGAGTTGCTGAAGGTGTGGGGAGGGCTGAGGAGGTTCTCAGTGGTGAAGGAGGGCTAGACCTTAGAGGCCAGGACCAGAGAGCTATAAAGAAACCAGTTAAGGAGCTTGAAGGAAGGATGGAAGGAATATGATCTAGAAATGGGCTTAACTGGAAGAAAAGAGCAGCAAGGTTGACAATTCTACTTAATCAGCCATTGGCTGGGACCTTGATCCCCATGAGATGCATAACCATGCCTTTGCTCTGGCACTCTGAGCCTGGTTTCTGCCTGTCGGGGTTGTCCTGCTGTTCTTTAACTTCTACCAGCTGTGTAGACTTTACAACCTCAGCTCATAGTAGTCTCTCTTTACTACATTTGTACTGTAGTCTTCTAAATGCAGCAGTATTTAGTCTTCCTATTTATAAATTTCTATCCAGATGCTTCCCTTTCTTTCATATAAGCTTTTGATAAAACTAGAATGTCTTAGAAAATACTTTCTGTCATTTAAGACAAAGTCAGCTACCACAAACTCGGTGTATTTTCAAGAGACTTGGCTATGTCCTTAAAATAACTAGGTGAGACAAAAGAGAGGCAGTTGGACTGGCGAGATGGCTTGGTGGTCTAAAGTGTCTGCTTAGAAAAGCTTAGGCAACTGCAGGGACCATAGTTCGATCCTCCTCGGTACCACATGCTCTGCCAGCCCCTCAGCTCCAGCCCCAGCCCCAGCCAGCCAAGAGAGAGGGGAGGGGAGAGAGAGAGAGAGAGAGAGAGAGAGAGAGAGAGAGAGAGAGAGAGAGAGAGAGAGAGAGAGAGAGAGAGATGTTCAGAAGATTAGCCATAGGGTGAGAATTTAGGGTTAGAGAAAGACCACTTTGGAATTTTCCAGAGTTAAATAAGATCATGTATGGAAAGTACAATGCCCGACAGATAGTGGTCCATAATAATTTCTAAGAATCATAATTATTATTATAGTCTGTTGTCCAGGGATCCTATTACTGAACTTCTGAAAGATTAATCTGTGTTAGTGATGGTACCTTAAAGAAACCTGGTTTTAACATTTCAATTACCTGAATTTATTTCTATAAAAGGAATTAATGATCATTTAACTCGGCAACCCCAGTGGACATTTTTCATGTCTTACTAAATAGAAGTTTTTCATTGCATTGGAACTCCCTCTTCCTTCACACAGTCGCTGTTGGTGTTTCTGGCGGCACTTGCCCTCCCCTCACTTTGTGTCCGCCCATCTCACTCTTCCTCCTCCGCTTCCATCACTGTTTTTGTCCCTCCCTCTGTGCTGTCATGGTGCATTGCTGCGACGGGCATGCGTCCCATGGAAGCTTGTGGTGAGAAGCTAATTGCCCATGTAACCGTGTTGGGGTTTAAGGCCCGATGGAAAATGCTTAGATCAGGAGGGCTCTGCCATCAGTGCCATGGTTGTGGAAATGGGTTCCTTATAAACGAATGAATTTGGCTCTCTGAATCTCTGTGCCTTCCACTACACGGTGGCACAGAGAGAAAGCCTTCCCCAGTTGTCAAGCCTTCCCAGTCTCCAGTATGTGAGCCAGTATCCTTTTGCATTATAAAATGCCCAGTCTGTGGCATACTGTTCGAGCAGCATGAAAGGGACCAAGACAACCTCCTTGACATCCTTTCTTCCTATAAACAATTTGCAGGGGCTAAATGTTGTTATGCTCTTTGATTTCTTTGACAGCTGTCCTCTAGTTCCCAAATTTGAAACCTCCAACTACCATATACATCCATGCAGTGCTCCATATAATGACATTTTGGCCAGCAATGCAGCACATATGGAAGGGTGGTCCCATAAGATAATATTGTCTAAAGAGGTACATGCATGCATGGTGTTTGTGCGAAGACAAAGTCATGTCGCAGTGCATTTTTCAGAAGGTTTTGTGGCCAATGAGTGACTCTACTAGATATCCTGGCTTACATGGCCCAAGGAAACTCCAAAGTTGATGTGTCCCAGCATACTGTATTTCAAGACTTGTTCTTCTCCCTCTTTTCCCCTTACAAGCTCCACTCCCTCTACCGTCATCCATGTGGAGCCCTGGGGTCACCCTTCCTCTTTCCTCATCTTTATGCTGCCGTGACACAATGAACTTCAGTGCTTTGAGATGAAGTCCTCATCTTCCAGTGAGTTACTCTATATCCAGGCACGCTTTTCAATTTGTCACTCCAATACCCTTTGTCTCTCTGTGCTTCTGCACATTTACAGCTGCCATCTCCTGTGCCTCTAATATCATTTTCTAATTTCTGTAGTAGATGAACTTCTGCATGTACTTGGAGACATGAAGGTCATCTCCATTACAAAGGATTTCTTCCTGCCTTCCCTCATGGTTCTCCCTACCCGACTCGGCCCTCTCTTTGCTTCTGTTCCCCTTGCACTTTCTCCACATTTGACCTGCAGCATGAATGACATGGCTTTCTTTTATCTGAGCCCACACCTTAGACTGTTGGTGATCACATCTTATGTAGGATTATGTTTCCAACATCCAGCCTAGACCTGCTAGGTGAATCAGTGTAATAAAGAAAAGATTGGGAAGAAAAGGTAAATATTGAGTTGATAGTGGAGCATCCAGATATAAACTCTTTTGTGGTTTATAAATTATTGGGATGATTGGACATATTCTTTCCTACTCCATTGGGGGTCAAATTTAAGGAAAATTAATTAAATGCATGAGTCATCTCATACTGTAATAATATCTTGACTGTAGATGATATTTTCCAGAATCCACAATATTCACAATAAAAATAGGAGCCAGATATGAAACAAATGGGGGTTCCATTAGAAATGAATCAGAAAAGTACAGAACATTAATCCTTGAAGGGAATGAAGCTGTACTATTATTAACAGAAGAGCTTGCTCATAATTTTTTAAAAAAGTATTTCTATCTTTATGTGGTTAGTAGTAAATGTGTATGTATGATGTTAGATTAATTGTGGAAAATAGAAAAGTTATGAGCTTTATCAGTTTGCATTTAAGGCCCTAGAGTGGTGGCAGCTCTTAGAACATTGTCTATCAATAAAGCAAGTGTAAAGTGAAATATCAGTAAGGCCATATAACTTTACTAATAGAAAATAAGTACTTTCTTTACAGAGTGCTAAATTGATCTCCTACTGTATAGTGAGTTTCAGTCTTGGGACAGTTGTCCTCATTGAATTTCCTGACGTTATATTAGTCTGGTTTTCATTGCTATAACAAATCACCTACAGCTGGATACTTTATAAAGAAGGGTTTATTTGGAGGCTCGAGTTCTTAACACTGTGCTGCTGATTGTGACCAGGACTTCCCAGCGTGTATGCTGCCACAGTGACAGTATGTGTGGCAGGGAGGGACAAGAGGTAGATCAGGTGGGTCAGTCTCTTATAACAACTCACGGTCTCAGGAGCTAGTGGGGGAGTCCCTGGAGAACCATGTTTTGTGTGTACATGTGTTACCATTTTGGGGATTGAACTCAGACCCTGAGCTTGCCTGGCAGATGCTTATCCTATTGAGCTGTCATCGCCTTGGCTCTAGAGAGCCATATTAATCCCTTCTTAGGCAGCGTTCTGGTGATTTTCCACTGGTGCTACCTCTTATAGGTCTTGTCTTCTTTCTCATCCTTGTTGGGACAAAACTTCAGTCCCTCGGGGTCCCACTCAAGCCAGAGCCACAAAACGAGCACACTTCTGGAAGCTTGGACCTTGAGTAATGTAAGGCATACTGGCTGTTTTAGCTTCCTCAGTGTCTACTGTCATGTCTTTAAGTTCGTTAATCTTTCTTCTTCAATGTATAAATTGCCATTTATACATAATTTTCTTCCTTCCTTCCTTCCTTCCTTCCTTCCTTCCTTCCTTCCTTCTTTCCTTTCTCTGTCTCTTTGTCTTTCTTTCTTTCTCTCTCTTTCTTTCTTTCTTTCTTTCTTTCTTTCTTTCTTTCTTTCTTTCTTTCTTTCTTTTTGTATTTTAGGGAAGGATCTTCAGAGTCTCACTACTAGACGGTACTCTTGATGATCTGCCTGTTTACAGCCTCCCAAGAACTGAGATTACAGGGCATGCCACCACACCCAGTCTCAATTGCCATCTCAGTGAGCCCCAGAGGGGAGCCCTCACAGCAGGCTCAGGGATCAACTCCTGGCCCCTATGCCTGCTTGCAGGTGCTTTAATCCACTGAGCTATTTGACCAGCCCTAATACGTAATCTTCTATTTTTTTTTTTTTTTGTTACAGATTGTGAGAATTTTATCATCTCAGACTTTTCCTTTCTAAAAGTTCAACTTAGTTTTCATGTTTTCCTTATTGCTACTATTTAACTTATTATTTAGTCTAGTTTCATAAACATATACAATGAAATTAAAATAACATTTAACATCCTTTCCTACTAGTAACCCTATCCTTTGTGTCATTCTGGGGCAGTTCAGATAGGATTTTTTTCTCCTCTGTATAAACCATATTTTCCACCTCTTTGCATATTTCACAATTTTGGATTGGATACCAGAATTTTTCCTTGTAGAATAGTAGAAACCTTTTTATTCCTAAAAATATTCTTAAGCATTTTTGTGAGGCATAAAGTACTTTGAAATATTTTCCATCCTTAAGATCTTGCTTTTAAACTTTGTTAGTAGCACCGCAGTAAGATTTAGCCTTGGCTCAGTTTTGCCCCCTCTCAAGGCAGGGTCCTTCTGAATACTCACCCTCCTGCTGCCCTGGCTGCTGGAAAGAGGCCCTAGTGTTGGCCTTCTACTCCTGGCAGTGTCCCTTCTAATGCCTTTGGGCAGTCCTTCCGGGGCACACAGTTCTCTCGCGTGCATCCATGGATCCCTACTCACCCTAATCCTTCTCCCATGACTCTTCAGTGCTGTCTCTGGGGGCTGCAGTCCCCGTGCTTGCCTCGTGGTCCTCAGTGCTTCAAGCCTTCTGCACATTTAGCTCCGTGCCTTCCATGCCAAGCAAGGTTTCTGCTTCAGCGTCCTCTTCCTGTGCCATGTCCTAAAACTTTCTCCAGGGGATCTGGGACACTTGTAGGATTTACATTGCTGTCCTTTGGCCCCAGGTGACCAGCTGTCTCAACAGCCATTGTTTCATGTTTTCTACCTCCACATTTCCAGGCAAGAGTGTGAATCTCACTCCTGCTACTCATGTTGGTCTGAGGCTGTGTCAGAGCCTATTTTGATATTTATGTTCTCATTTATAGAGTATTCATTAGCTCTGAGAACTCAAGGCATTGTTGGAAATTGCTAAACAAAGTGTTTAACTTCATGCACACACTGAGCACAGGGAGATGAGCTGCAAAATCTGTGTTTCAGGATCTTGTTAGAAAGTGTTTTCTTACGTGCTTTAAGTACTATTGGCTCTGGCTCTCCTAAACCATTTATTCATTTGCAAATACTTAACCTGAAATTGTGTGATTTAAATTCAGTTGTCAAATTTTTAAGACTTCTTAAATTGATCTTAAGTGATCATTTTGCTTCCACTAAGCTCTCTATTATCTGTAGTGGAAGGGAGTCAGTATGTGCTGCATTTTTAATGATTTGTTTTACCATACTTTTGAGGTCATTTCATGGTATGGAATCTCTCTCTCTCTCTCTATCGCCCTCCCCTCCCCCTCTCCCTCCCCCTCCCTCCCCCTCTCCTCCCTCCCTCACTCTCTCTCCCTCTCTCTCTCTGTCCCTCTCAATGCTCTTCCTCCCTCCTCCACACCGCTCATGAAAATAGACATCTTCCAGAGAATTTCCTGATGTACTGTTCTTTGAATGTGATGACATGTGTTTACACAGGAAGCCAGACACTAGATTCTTCTCTGGAGACTGTGTCAGAATCACATTTTCATTTTCCACATGGACTTTGCTCAATGCGGCACACACAGTACCACTTACACTGACTGGAAGGCACAGAAACTGAGGCTGAATTCCTGAGAGACCCTGCTTTTATTGACCTACCTTAAATATTTAATGTGTAGAAAACATCCTCTTTCCTCTCCTCCTCACTGATTTTCTTTTTAATTCTTCGCAGAACACCGTGGTAAGGAAATCTCATTGGAGACAAACTGTATAACCTTACCTCTTGAGCCATAGCTTGTGTTTTTTTTTGTTATTATTAACTCAATATGTCCTCTGTATATTTCTTAATTTTTTCATTACCAGTTAAATCAAGATTCTCACTGGCAGCACAACACAATAATTTGTAACCTTCAATATGAGGTCTCTGTCTATGTTACTGAAATAAATTTTTCTCTGGCTTTTAAAAATGACATTAAAATTAGATAACTATATAGGTAAGAGTTGAAAAAATGCATGCCAACCTTTACTTCTTCCAGTTCTCTTAGTGTAGCCATTATCATTGGGACCGCTATATGGCGTAGCCAACTGCCAGAGTCCCAGTCGGGAGCGTGATTACATAACCTCAGGTTCTCAGCGCCCACTGCAGGGTAGGTGCTGTTATCCCCATGGGAGGTGGGAGGAAGTCAGCCTGGAGAGGGTGGGAGGTGTCTGTAACATCACAGTCCTAGGAGGAAGTGGAGCTGATGTTCCAAGCTGAAGCAACCTGACTGCAAATCCCAGGCCGCGGTCTCTTTCCCCAAGAGGTTAGCAACACATCCTGGGTTTGGTGAGAATGATGAATGCACTTAGTAGATTTAAAAAAAAAAAAATCAGAATATGAGCTGCACGCCTCTAAAACAAACTATGTAATAAGAAACCTTTGTTGGGAGCCAGGCGCCTGCCAGGGAGTGTTCTAAGGATGATAGGTTATAGAGATGAGCAAAGCCGATTCCTGTGTGCTGAGGAGACCGGAAGGAGCAGACAGTCATGAGGTGGCATCTGCAGCGGGTATCGCACAGTGCTGAGCAGGAGCAGGCGGGGGTGTGTAGGGCTAGGCATGGGAAGAGTATTCTCAGAGGCTCACAGGAAGAGCTGGTGCTGCCAGGGTTGAGTCTGCAAGGAGGAGGTGATGACCTTGACTATCAGGTAAAAGTTAACTTCAAAGTACAGCCCAAACCTTTGTCTGGGCTGACCCTAGCCGAACTCCATGAATCAACCATCCATCCCTAGGATTTGTTCCTTAAACGTCTTAAGATAGCTGTTATATATGTTTGCGTTCTTCTCTCAATGTTACCATATCACTGTTTTGTAGAAGTCTGTCTTATGCAATGCTCTATGAAAGATCTTCTAGTAGGATTTGTGTGGGATGCAAAGACAAATATAGTTCAGCCTTCCATTTAATAAAATAGTTGCCTTCAGATGTTTGTAAAAGAACAGAGCATACAGAGTCTTATAGTGGAACACAAGAAGCGTACAGTGACACATTGGCAGGGGAACAATCCCTGCAGTGAAGAGACTCACGATATCAGTTCATCCATAGCATTTATTATGTACCAGGTTTCATGAGAAGTTGGCCTGGACCCTGGCTGTTCTGTATACGTAGGTAGCGATAGATCATGAAGGAGTTGGCAAGGAGGCTCCTGGCCTGAGCAAAGGTTTAAAGATGGAAAAGGTTGATAGGCTTGAAAATGCCAATGATAGTATACCACACTTTGTAATTTATGTGTGCACACTGAAGGTATTCTTTAGCAGATACAAGTTACAGTGCTTGGGCTTTTGATTAGAACATGAGTGTCCAGTGGATATGAAATGTCATTTTCTTTGTAACATCATTTCTGTGGAACAAAAGTAAGACTGGTCTGCATCTTTTCCATGTACTTCTCATGACTGTGTTCAGGTGTAGCCTGGCCCACTGCTTGCCTTTGGGTGATGGCAGGTCCCCTCCCTTCCAGCCCTGTGGGGAGGCATCTTGGTGTGTAGACACGTACTGCTTGGCTTCCATGCAAATTGAGTTGGGGTGTACTCGGGCCATGCAAACTGAGGCTCACATTTGATTAGCTTAAACATGAAGGAAGAAGTGGCCTCCATTGCTTTCTAGTCTACACTTGTGGACTTCTTTGTACAAAAATAGGCATGTATTGGCCAAGCTGGCTGCATGTGTGCTGCTTGGTACTGGGGCATTGTTCCATTTCTCTGGGCCACCTTTCCAGCCTATATCTTATATCACTGTCTTCACTGACTCTCGATTATTCTAACCAGAGACACACATTTTCCTCATCTGTCTTATCCTTGTCACAGAGTAAGGATCAGGAAACTATAGTGGGATGTACCCGATTCCGGTGCCAGCTCTCCACAACTGTGAGGCCTTAGACAGTTGCTTAACTACTACACCTTGCCAAGAAATGGAAGCAGTGACATTTACCTGCTGGAGGTCAGGAGGACTAAATGAGATGATGTATGCAAAAAGCTAAACATGGGATTGTCCCATGGTCTATGTCCAGAAAGTTAATTATTTTCCATGACTTCCTTCTCTGGGAGTAAGTTCAAAGGTCAAATGTTTTATGTCTCTTTGAGAGTCCCTTCCTAAGTGTACCTTTAAAACCACCTTTAAAAGAGCCTGTCATAGTGTCCTGAATATAGCACATATGCTGTAAGCCTATGTGTGTTTCAGGAAAGAGTGCCTGGTAGGATGTTTGGGGAAAAAGTGGCCTTAAATTCTGGTTTACCAAGGAATCTCCCAGCTTTGTCCGTGCTCTCCATGAGCTCCTCCTCTTGAGGAGTAGTGGAAGATTTCTGCCTATAAAACTCTGCCCTACTTGGCAAGCCCTGCAGAAGAGCAAAGGAAAGCAGGGTATCCTTGCCTGTCTGCTTCTCTTCCCCAGGAGGAAGAGCAAGCTCTGGGAGAGGTTCCTGTGCTGGGTGCAGGGAGACCTGGCTTCGTAGCACTGTGCTCCCGCAGGCTGCGGGGAACATCCGGGGGCGGTAGGCAATCTAAAGAGGCTCCTTAAGGAGGAAGTGTTCCTGCTGTGGGAGGCACAGGCCTTCCTCTCTGTGTGTGGGGCCAGCCAGGAGACGTGGCCCAGAGCTGCGCCTCATGTGCTATGGCTTTAGGCTCTCTAAGGACATCTGCTGGCCTTGCCAATCCATCTGATGCTTCCTCAGCTGATAGCTGTTTCCTTTCTCAGCAACCCGGAGCACATGTTGCATATTCTTCATGTTGAAGTGTAGATGTGTTATGCAAATTGACATTCCATTAGGGCAGTGTTCAGGGATTTTGCTGACTGACTGCTTTTTTACTTGATTGTTTATTTATTTTTGGATAAAGGTGGCCATGCTTTGTGGAGTCCAGTTTAAAGGATGGTTATTCTCCCATTCATCCTTTTAGAGTGTATCCAGCATAATTATCTAGCATTTACCTGTGGGAATCTCTCCAAGTAGAAGGGAGATAACCGTACATGTAAGCACAGGCCCTCATGAGGCTGTCCAATTTTCTTAAAAGGATGCCAGCTTTGCCCTTCTCACTCTGACTGCGTGACAGGACTGTCCAGTCTGCACTGATGAGACAGCAGGGTAGAACAATGTTGAACTTCTTACCATTTTGCCTAATGTCCTAAGCAAAGGCCAGACAGGGGGAACATGCTGTCCCTCTGTTTTCAGAGCTAGGTTCAGTTGGGGCCTCCCAGTATCGGTGATGGTCAATGCAGTTTCTTCTTGGGCTGAATTCACACTGAAGTGAGATCTTCATTCTGCCATTGGCTCCTGGTGCCACCCTGCCTCTGGCCTCACTCAGCCACTTCCCATTTCTTTATAACCTGCCTCCTACCGGTCCATGAAGGGACTGGTTTGAACCTGGTATTCTAACATTTATTTTGATATCAAAGCATGAATTTAATTTGGTCCATCCCTTCCAAGCCCTGCCTGTGTGGGACCATCCATCTACCTCAGAATCAGTGAGATTTTTACTTCTGAAGTTGAGTGGGGCTGTCCAAGCCACAGGCTTACAGTATCCACTTGTAGTTACCCACATGTCCTTTGAGTTCTTCATCAGTGAGGCATGATCATTGAAGCCGTGAGCCAATTCTTCCATTTCAAATTTGCACATGTCCACTAAAACTGAGCTGAGGATGTGCTTCCATGTGTAATTAAAGTTTGAACTAGCATTGGCTGCACCATGTTGTTGTAAACCTGCTCGCAGAGTTCATAAAATAATTAAAGCACATTGTGAAAACAGATAAAAGTAGCTTTTGATAGTTGAGACCCTTCTGGATTATACAGGTTGAAATGAAAATGAAAAAAAAAATTGGTTCCTTTCTTCTTACCCCTCTACTGTCCTACGTTTTAGGAACAGAAAGAGGGAAATGTTCCGGGACAGTGTGTGCCAAAGAAAAAGATCCCCCGCCGGGAGTCTGGGAATTGGCCACTTTGGCATGGGAAGAGGCGGGAAGGAGGATCGCCTAACTGTTCCTCCTCCTTTTGCTTTGCCCTCAGCTTTGCTCCCTATCTGTGGGCGGAAGGTAACTACTGAGTTCACTGACAGGGCAAGTGTCTGAGCTCACTGCAGGCAGGACATCTTCTTGCATGCTAAGGGGTGTGTGTGTGTGTGTATGTGTGTGTGTGTGTGTGTGTGTGTGTGTGTGTGTGTGTGTTGCCTCCATGCCGCTTGTAGCTGTGAAAAACACCGCAGTTTCTCAACCATTAATCGTAAGTCTCTGTGCCCACTCAGGGCAGGTGAAGTCTTTTCTTTTTTTACTTTTTTCTTCAACTAATTATATGCTTTGCCTATGCAACTGTAATTATTTCACCAGCATCTGCAAAACATATGTCATTTCTTTTCAAAAATATATTCAGAAAAATAAGCAGAAATAAATGTACTTTGAGAGTTTGTGTGGGGAAGCAAATCCTACTGGAGGAAGGAGATCCTCTGGGGCGGAGCAGAAAGGTGATGCTTAGTCATTTGTGGCTTCCAGGTGAAGCCGAATTCCAGGGATTGATGGCTCGTCCCCCACTGGAGTTGACACCAGCATTAAAAAGAAACTTTGGCCGTGACAATGTTTCCTATGATGCCTTCAGAAGGCATCCATCCTTGGTGTTCTTAGTGACTTCTTTTAATTCCAAAGTTTGGGGGCTGGGAAGATAGATCCATGGCACGAGTGTCTGCCTGACAAGTGCAAGGTCGTGAGTTTGAACTCTTGTCCTGAAAAAAAAAAAAAAAAGTTCTGGATGCCGTTTTTGTCCCTACACTTGATCAGTCTTTAAACTTGGTGGATTTTTAAATGAATAAAGATACCCAAATATCAGAATCAGAGTTCGTACAAAGTTGAGCTTAGCTACAGACACATAAGGTAAAGGTAAAGGTAAATACTTGTATACCTTTTAGTATTATAAAAATGTAAAATTCTAAAAAAAATTGCCCAGAGATTGTACTGTCCCTCTTTCTCTGTCCACCTTTTTTTTTTTTTAGATGTTGCTAGTAAATCCTGTCTCTGCCATGATTCTGTTCTCTGTGATGTTCTCTACTGGGGGGAGATATTTTCCAAACTTCAGCTTCAGATGGTTTTTCTGTTTTCATCTGTAAAACTGGGTTGGAGTCCGTTAGGGAAGGGACAGCGAGCCCAGGTCTGTGAAACTGAGGCAGATTCCCAGACAGGCTTGCCTACGGCACTTTGATTTTCCCCTTCCTTCCTCCACGCCGCAGTACGTCAGCGCATCCCTACATCAGGAAGCATCTTTTAGTTGCTAGCACGAGTGTTGCAGGAGGCAAGCTGTTAAACCCCTCTCCTATCCTTCCCGAGCTCACAGTCAGACTGCAGTTCCCTGCTCTTCTGCAGCTAGAGGAACCGCGTGGCCACGTTGGAGTGACTGGAATTCAGGCAAAGTCCTATGTGCGGTTTCCCGGCCCGATTCCCCCAACCTTCCCCGAGTGACCGTCCTTGATTCCTCCGCAGCTTACAGCCTTGGTGGTGCTTGGACTTCTTGCCGCAGATGGGAAACTCTGAGTCTGAAGGATCCCCAGTGGGGCTGCCCACCTCTGACTGCTGTGCTGAAGGAGCAGCTGTGCACTTGGACTTCCTTTGATAGAGCACAGCATAGAACAATGGCCGATGCAGACTCTCTGCGTCTGGGCCTCGGGCTCCAGTCTGGGAGGTGGAAGTGTGGCACAGTGTAATAAAACTATCAGCAGATGTCGGTCCTGTGGCCTTATAGAAGGGCTTGTGGGAGAATATTTAGGAAGGGGATGCAATAGAATTAAGGATGAATAGGGATAAACTAGAGGAACCCTCAGAGCCGTGATAGTTTGAGCTCCTGTTGTGATATAGGCTGGGAGAGGGCATTGATACAACTGTGACTATGGGCTGGGGAGATAGCTGGGCAGTCTGAGTGACTTCCTGGCAAGTATAAGGACCTGGGTTTGATCTCTCATACTGTATGCCATGCCAGCTCTGTGCTGTCGCTGGCCACCGAAACTGGGCACGGCGGCACACGCCTGTAATCCCAGTGCTGAGGAGGCTGAGACAGGGGAATCACTGTGAGTATGAACTGCATAACAACACGCTGCACCAAATAAATAAATAAACAAGCAAACAAATAATAATTAAAAACTTGAAACTGTGACTAAGGACGGGCATGGGATCAATACTCCTATCTTTTAATCATCTAATGATTTTCATTCATTTGAGTATCTTTTTCACATCCAGTCATGAGTTGCTGTTGGGAAAACATTCTGATGAATGTGTGTGGCCAGGCCCTTTCGTGGCCTGTGTGGCCAGGCCGTTTTGTGGCTGGAACATTATCTTCTGTTGTTACACAAAGGTATGCCATGGTAATGCCACAGAGTGCTGCACTTATGGAGCACTATGGCACCCGTGGCCCGCCATTGATTGGCCGCGTCATTGTATGGCACACAACTGTATGTATGCAGGGAGTTCCTTATAGTAAGGCAGAAAGGTAGCAGGGCAGGAATTACTGTGACCATTATATACACGGGGAATCGAGGTGCAGTATGTGTTGTAGGACTGAGCTAAAGGTGTGAAACCAGGAGAGCCAGTTGGCGTGCTCTGGGTCAGTGCAATCCTGTCCTTGACTTTACTGTCTCGGTGAACTTTGACCTTCCCTGGTGTTCTCAGGTGAGAATTCACTGAGACAGTTTTCCAAGTGTGCAGTGTCGAGGGTCGGGTCTGTAGTCTGGAGCTCTAAGGCTGGACTGTGTAGCAGAGGAATAGTTGCTGCCGACCTGGAGGCCTGGAAGCGATGAGCCCTTCCAGGCCACGCCCCCAGCCAGCCCTGTGCGCCACCTGTGTGCATGTGAGAGTCCGGGGGACATTGTAGTTATGAACCATAACAGGGGCTTGTTTTTCTTTTCTTTTTAAATTCATGTTCTGATAGCACACTTTAGCTCCAGCTGGGTCTGTACAAAGTACTTGTGACCACTTTTTTGAATATGACCACTGCTGACTGCAGACTTCCTGGGACCCTAGAGAGAATCTTCATCTCTCTGATCTACACAAACAGAGCAAAATGGAAGGGTAATCCAATCCCCTGCGTGGTTACATTGGTGTTGTCTCCTGGGCAGACTCTGAGGATGTAACAGTCCCCATGAGGACAGGGAGGTGACTCCAGAGTCATTCTGCTGAGCCCGAGGAGGTTTCTGTGTAATCATTGTTCCTTGCTAGTCTTGTAAAGAAACGCCATAATTTACTGATTAACATCAAAATCTGACAAAAGATAAACCAAAGCTGTTGTCTGGTATAAAATCCAACTCACTTGGGTCATTTAGATTAGCCCAGAGAGAAACACCGAACCCCAAAGAAGGAAGGTAGTTACAGTTTGAAAATGTAATTTGTACATAAAATTGTTTCTGTGGATATTGTCTAAGTTGTCTCTTGGTGCAGAGACAGAGTAGCCAACCCTTGCCAAGTGAAAGGAGGAAAGGGTTGCTTCATCTCACAGTTGGCAGAGGTTTGAGTTCACAGTTGGCTGTTGCCAAGACAGGGTGGCATGGCGGAAGGGCATCGCAGAGGAGAGACAGTCTGCGGGAGGGCAAGCAGAGAGCAGCAGCGGGCACCTTGGCTTCTTTCTGTCCCTTTATGTTCCACCCAGGCTACAAGTCTGTGGATTAGGGCCATGAACATGCAGCATGGGTCTTCTATTACCCCAACCCAGCATCTATGCTAAGCCAGTGTAGTTACCACGCATCCGCAATCCATGCTCCTGCGGCTGGAATCCACATTCATATGCCCTACATCTGGCCATCTTGGGAAAGCTGAAAAGCCCCATGAGCACATGAGACTTTGAAGGAAATCTAGATATGATCCATAATAGACATAATTATATACCACTTATTTGGGGGAATCTTCCTCCTAAACTTTCCATTTCCTTTTTATTATTCTTACCATTCCCCAGAATATTAAAAGAAAGGATTTTTTAAAGATCACTCATCAATTAAAAATATTTCTTATCCAATAAATACTTAGCACTGTAAGAAAAAAAATTGTAAATTTTAATATAAATTCACTAATTATGCTCCACTGTGCCTTTTTCTTAATTGCTTTTGAGCAGATTGGGCACATATAATAATGGACACTAGATACTTAGAAGTTTAAGCTTGGGAGGAGTCAAATGTTTCATGTTTTGCTTAAATCAAATAATGTGCCTGTCAGCCAGAGTCCCACTTTATTACCCCGAAGTCAGCGCTTTTCAGGGCAAAGGCAGCAGGGCTTAATGAGTATTAATAATGACTACTGCCTCATCACAGATGTTCACTGAAGGTTGGTAAGTTGCACCCTTCAGCAGCTGAATGTGGCAAGGCTCCTTCCCAGGTTTAATTCCTCAGGTAGTTGTGAGAAATATCAGTAGTTTTTCAGAACAGTCAAAAGCACACATCTCCAGTTGGTTTCTTGCTGCCACCCAGGTGAGCTGGGGACATTAAGTCTGAAGTGATGGAAAGTAATTTGCTATTCAATTTAATTTATGTGGAAGTTCTTGGGCAAAAATAAGGCTCTCCACATGTAAGGGCTACGTAGCCATCCACAGTTAGATCTGGATTTTTTAAAGATCAGTTACTTCTTGCACTACATGGTATGGATAGGTGGCCGTTTGAGGCATCCGTGAGCAGACTGGAAGGCACGCTGATGCTGGTGCCTGGCCTGGCCACAGTGCTAATGCAGCATCCGCCACGACTTGCAGAGTCAGTCTTTGCTCGCTAGCTGGACCTCAGCCCAGAGGGTTCCCTGCTTTCTAAGGACACCCACTTGCTATTCTGCCACCTTGAACTTTAATTTCAGTTTCATGTTGCATCAGTTGACAGAATCATGATGTTTAAGACTCTATCTCATTTGGGGGGATATTTTTTCACAAGTTCTAATTTTCCAAATCATTTATTGGTCTTAAGCTCTTCTTCACTGACCAGCATCTCTCTGTATTTTAGTCTTCACTCTCTGAGACCAAAGGCAAGAGGATGCCTGATGACCTTCCTTCGTCCTTTTGTGTTCAAGGCCTTTGCAGAGCAATGGCTTTCCCAGAAACTGATGAGCTTTGAGTCCCCTGGGCTACATTTGCAATGAGAATGATGATTCCTCGCTGACAGGCCAAGACGTGAGGCACGTTTTATGGCTGGTCGTTCTGTCACTTGAAAAGCCTGAAAAAATCCAAACAGAAATGCTTATAATAATGATAACTTCTTTTATAAATTTTAAAAGCTTGAATTTTAAATATTTTCATCACTTAAATTACTTCTGCATGAAACAAAGTCTATAGATAAACACATTGCACATGTGTTCATATACATGCAAAATCAAATAGCTATTTTCAGCTAATAAGATGCATCTGCTATCCTTAGCGCACCAATAAAAATGAAATACCTGCTTTTCTGAATTTGATGTTGGGCCGACAAGATAGCTCAGTGGACTAAAGGGCCTGCTTAGGCAAACCAGGCACCACATGCCATGCCAGCCCCTCCCCAGGGGCGAGTTGAGTGGGCCAGGGTCCAGGCATAGTGGTGCACACCTGTAATGCCAGTGCTGGGAAGGCTGAAAGCAGAAGGTTCACCACCAGTCTGACGTGCATAGTGAGGCTGTGCAACAACCAAATATACTTTTTAAAAAAAGATGTTGTTTACCTGCACTAGAGGTAGAAATGCTGGAAATTTAGCTCTACTTGTATGTAAAGAAAAATGCCAGTATTTTATGACATTTTATAAGTGTTGGTTTTTGCTCTCAGTGATTTAATTGTATCTCATTTAATATTCAAAACAAGTATAGTGACACTCATTTTTATGATGAGGAAACATGTCAAAAGGTTGGTAGTTTAACTACAATCTTGCAGTTAGTACATATAGTGTTTCGTATTAAGACCCTCTTGATTCCAGAGTCCACATTTCAGCACTATGAGCTTACCTCCATAGGGTAACTCTTTTTATTTTATTTTATTTTATTTATTTTATGTGTTTGGCACAGGGCCTCTCAATGCAGCTCGAACTCCTCGCGATCCTCCAGTTTTCAGCCTCCCCAGCACCAGGATTACAGGTGTGTGCCACACACCCAGACTTGGCTGCTGGGTCAGCCCACCTATGGGCCTAGCCCGCTAGGCATGTACCTGTGCTTGCCTAAGCAGGTGCTTAGTCTGCTGAGCTGTCTTGCCCGCCCCATAGGGTAACCATTGACCCTGAAAAGTCAGGAGGATTTCACTTGCCATTGTGAGTTGCGGATGGAATTTTAACCCAAGAGAAAACTGTACACCTTGGCGTTCCTGGGTTTGTGCCTTCTCTGTGGGCATAGGGAAACCATGGGAGGGTGGCAATATCCCAGTCTGTCTTAACCAAGATGTTCAACCAGATTTGTGTGACACCTTTTATGGCACGAAAGAACCTGACCCAAAGTATCTAAGGTAGGAAACAGAAGCTGTGTGTATTCCTGATGACTGACAGTCCAGGGCTGGTGTGCTTCCAGCCAGGGCTTATGCAGAGGGTCTGTTTTCTGTTTTTTTTTTTTTTTCCCCTCCTTTTGTCTTGTCATAGCTGATGTGCCATCAGGCTGGACTTCTCCTGGTGGTGACAGAAGGGATTCTTGTTTAAAAACTGGTAACTATAATCACTTTGGGTAATTTACATGCGGTGTGCAAGTGTGGGCTCTGGATCATTTTAATCTCCTTTCCTCTGCCCCATCACTCCGTGCCTCCTTCCTCTGATCCTGTTTCCTCCCAGCTCTCCTTTATTTCAGTCTTTATTTGTGTTTTGAGCCTCTCACTTAGGAGAAACCATGTGCTATTCAGCCTTCTATGTCCAAGTGACTTAATGTCATGGCACTAGGATCCATCCATCTTGCTAGAAACGACTTGAATTCATTCTTTTTCATGGATGAATAAAATTCGTTCTTTCTCATATGTGTATAATTTTATATACATATATATCAGAACTTTTATCCATTCATCTACATTGTTGGCTACTACAGAAATGTAAATCAAAACAATCCTGAGATTCTGTCTTACTCTATTCAGAATAGCTATCATCAGGAACACAGTAAAACAACAAATGCAGGTGAGGATGGGGGCAAAAGGAGCCTTCGTTGCTGCTGGAAAATGTAAGCAGGTATCATCAATATAGAAATCAGTACAGATATAAAAATAGACTAAATTCCATTTGACCCAGTGATACATTTCCTAGGCATATTCCTGAAAGAGTTAAAGCAATCATAGTGTAGTGGGACTTGCGTCTCCACATTAACAACAGTAAAACTCACAACAGATATTAGTTTTGTTCACAGTCCGTGCTTACAGAACATAATGTCTGCATTCATCGTGTGGAGCCAGTGCACGCCCAGGGTGCACCCTTATTCCTTTGTTATCCCTTTTTCCTCCTTCCCTCCTCTCCCTCCATCTCTTGGTCCCCTTCTCATTACAGAAAGATTGTGTCTGCCTACTTCCCACTGTCTTTTGCTTTGCTCTTTATTTGTAATTTGCTGCTATCCTATAAAGAAACCCTGTGATATACAAACCGTGTGTCTGATTGGCTTCACTTAGAATCATGGTCTCAAAGTGGACTCCCTCTCCTCACCACCCAGATTGGAAGGGGAGAGAATATCCTGTGGTTTTTCAGGATGAAAACCTTCATTCATGTTTGACGGACACTGGCTACTGTTACCTCGAAGTCCAACTTAGAATCATTGCCATGGTTCTTCTTTCACATAAACGTATTATATTGGTGGGGACATGAAGGATTTTCTGGGCATGGGCACACCAAGGACATGTCTTTAAGGGAAAACTGTTCCCCAAGAAGAGTCTTTGTTTAGATTTTGGATAACATTGGGAGAAAATGTTCACTAAATGATAGTGCCCATGTTAACTTAGTGTCCTAATTATTGGGTGATTTGTTTCATTTGATGAGTTAGGCTATTTTCTTTGTTTCATGGTAAGGAAAGGCTATGCAGTCATCTAGAACTAAACATTTTAATTTGATTTGCATTAACTTGTATAGATGAAATTTTAATTAATTCTTTAAAAGTTACAATTAAAATTCCTTATCAAGAAATTTAAGTGTTGGGTTGATGGTAAAGTGACTAATATTTAATAATGCAGGTTTGCCTGTCTGCATATATGCGGAAGGCTTTGGCTTACCTTGAGTAGTTATAGCCATGAAACTACTACTAACAACTCTGTAAAGGAACTGAGTTGGTCATTGAGTTGCTACAACATGGGCTGCTCTGTGCTGTGGGAAGTATAAATTAGGACTTGGGCCTCAGAATTTCTTCTAATTTTACTTTTTTAGTCAGCCTCGAAGCCATTCTGTTCATTAGCTTCAATGGCAACAGCAATATCTATTGGCGATTTAAACTCTTTGACTGTCATTTTAGTATTTAAAGTTGACAGGCCACTTTGTACGTCATCTCCATTTTGGCTCAAAGTGGTGTGAAAGTGAGGCCAGTACTTTTATTTTTTCCTGTTAAACATATTAAGAAATTCAAGCTTGAGGGCTGCAGAGATAGCTGAGTGGAGTAAGTGATGGTCTGACAAGTGCATGGTCCTGAGTTTGATCCCAGGTACCCCCAAAAGACAAAAAAGAAACTCAAGCTTAAGCAAAGTGAAGGATTCACCCAAGATGCTGAGCAGATGTTATCTGCAGGCATGGAGCTAAGCGTATGCTGGCCAATGAGCTGGCCACCTTTCTCAGTTCAGTTTTTTATATTCTTCTTGCTTTAGAAGAATTCGAGGCTTACATGATAAACTTTGAATAGTAAGGCATTGTTAAAACATTTTTCTTTATATTGTTCTGCTCATTTCTACTAAAGGGAATATAATTGACTTGTCCACATAATCTACACTGGTGTTTGAACTAAGGAGCAGATGCAATAATAAATTTAATTTTGGTACCATGTCCTAAGACCTTCAGTGAAACTAAAGAAAGCTTGAAGGCTGGCGTGGTGGTAATCCCAGTACTCAGGAGGCTGAGGCAGGAGGATTGGTGCAAGTTCGAGACCAGCCTGGGCTACAAAAGTGAGCTCAAGGCCAGCCTGAACTGCATAGTGAGACCCTGTCTCAAAAAGACAATAAATAAATAAATAAATAAATAAATAAATAAAATAAAGCTTGATAGAAATCAGACAATATGATAAACTACTTAATTTTGTAAATACTGTTGTTATGTCTTTATATTTCCATTTAATTTTCTCTACTTTTGTTTTGAATAGAATTCTGCTAATAAAATTTTATTTTTGTTTTCAAAATTGTTCAGGTAAGGTACTAGGGATCAGGCCCAGACGCTGAGGCATGTTGGGCCTGTGCTGTACTGCTGAGCTACACCTCTGAACAATGCTTAATAAGCTTGTGTCAAGCAAATTCTTTTCCCTGTGTGACAGATAAAGAATAATGAAAGTGAGATTCCCAAATCATCACTGAATGTGCTGGTTACTGCGTATAGTGTGAAGTACAATACCTTGTGGGCCTGCAAGTCTTGGTTACCTTCAAAGCTAAAACAAATGCATTTAAATTTTTAGTTTTTTTTTTCTAGGTGAATAATTTGTGGTTGTACTGTTTAAGTTATGCCTTGTAAATTTTTATATAGGTGTGCAAGATACAGAGAATAGCCAATGTTAGATGTTGATCCCTGTTGAGAGAAACCCAAATCAGGGATTGCACACATATTCTCTAGCATTTGGATGTACTTGAAGAGGATCAAACAAAATCATGTGGAATTGGTTAATCAAAATGACACCAAACATGGTTTTGTTGCTCTTTATTGTTTAAAATTTAGGTAACTTAGGATAGTTGATGCTTATACTTTAAAAGCTGAAGTTGATTTGAGACTTCAAATACTTTGTGATCAAGTGGATACATAATCTGTAAAAATATAGACCTCTAAATTTTATTTTTATAAAATATTTTTTAAAAAAATGTATTTAGTACAGGGTCTTCAGTGTCTCATTGCGTAGATCAGACTCATAGTGATCCCCCTGTTTTCAGCCTCCCAAGTGCCGGGATTACAGGAGTGCACCACCATGCCCAGTCTCAATCACCATCTCACGGTGCCCCAGGGGCGGGGCCCCAGGGCATGCTGGGGATGGAATCTTGGTCTGTGTGCCTGCCTAAGCAGGTGCTTTAGTCTGCTGAGCTATCTGGCCAGCCCTTAAATCTGACTTTTAAGCCACATAGATGTTCAGCAAATACAAAACCTTTATCTCACCCCCCAGTGCAGTGTATAAGATTTGAAAGTAGGACCTGTCAGTGTGAATTCTCTGTGTCCAGCAATATGTCAGATACATTTCTCCTGGCTCCCCCTGAGCTTGGACAGTTGCTGGAAATTCAGCCATGTCTCAGTGATAATATAATTTGACCATATTATTTCCATATTATTTATACATAATTTCTCAGAGACGGCAAATAGTTTTTCTACTGAATTGTGTTGTATTGCATGTACCTTCTCTGTTGCATTTCCAGAGTCTTGTTTGTTTATTTGTTTTAATGCAGTGAGGGGTAAAGGATAAGACAGATAATTGGGGAAATTATGTCAGTTTTTATGTACCTGAAACCAATGAGTTTTACCACTGTACTGTCCAAATATGATTGAAATATACAAATAGATTCAATTTTGGAAATGCTTTCTCATTATATCGGCTATCTTTTATAATAGTCCATGTTATTGAAAGATGTAGGCAGGTTACTCAGCATGAGCTTAGGCAGTGGGAACAAGAAGTAGCTCTTGAAGGGTGAACTGATGCCGGCAATGGCAGCACATGCTTAGGAAGCCCACATGCAGCACTGCCTACCAAAAGGACCAATCTTAGCTTTCTAGGAACCAATTCAAAGTGAAACACTAATAGTTTAAGAAATGTGGCATCTTTAAATTCAACTGTGCCTATACCCTTTGGATCTGAAAGGCAGCAGAAGTATTTATAAGTGGCTCAATGAAGTTATATTTTATATCTTTTTAAAAACTGTTTTCAGTATAGGTTCTACAGGATCTCACCACACAGGTCAAACATGTAATGATCCTCCTGTTTTCAGCCTCCCAAGCATTTGGATGATAGGCATGTAGTACCGCGCTGTGTCTCAATATTTTATATCCTGTGGAGCATGTATGTCAGCATGCCTTGCCTGCTAGGGCTGTCAGGCTAGAGGCACAGTTTGGTGCCTGTGCTGTCTCAGATGCCGCAAATTGTAGTCCAGTAGCCGCCTTTATTTTCTATGGGTGTTGGACTTATCCTGAGATTTCACAGACTCAGCCTTGGAGGTCCTCGGCAACAAAAATGAGCAGTGTGTTCCATAAGGTGGTAGAGAAACAACGGGAAATTAGAAAGACTGAGTTAAATTAGTGTCTTGTTGCTTACAGCTTGGACGAAGAGATTTAAGTCTAATGTCATCCGTGTGTGTGTGTGTGTGTGTGTGTGTGTGTGTGTGTGTGTGTGAAGGTATTGCAGGTAGACATTTAAGCTTATTATTCTGCTTAAAAATAGATGCTTTTGTGTATTTGAATGGATGGTATAACTTAGTCTAACTTGTATATGTGTCAACATTTACCAGGAAAAAATTATTTTAGTGTTAGAGAGGTTGAAAAATGCACAATTTCTGAGATTAAAGCTGTTTTAGGTTTGAGGCACCTGGAAACCCAGATAAGTCTGTCACCTTGTCCCTCTGGACTTCTGTTTCCACAGTTGACCTGGGTATGGTACTGAATTTGATGACAGCTCATCCTTGCTTCTGATTTAAAAGTTGAGAGCGCACCATTCTGGTCAGTAATCCAGAAGGGCTTTTCCAGGTGCAGGACCCACACCCACCAACAAGTTCATCCATTATTCCACCCATACTTCATTTCACATTCATCCTTTCATTGGACAGATAGACCCTGACCTCTGATTGTACAGGCCACCCTCTGGAGTCCTCTGGAATATGTAAATGACCTTGAAATTTAGTATGTTACATATGTAGTTAATTTAATAAAGCAAAATGTCTGTATTCCAAATATTAACTAATAGTTTATATTTCTAAACCCAGCAGCATTTTTAAAATTTAACTTATTTATTTGGTATAAGGTCTTGCTATAAAGCTCAGACTAGTAATGATCCTCCTTTCCCAGCCTCCCCTGCACTGGGATTACAAGCATGCATCACCACGCCTGGTTTGGGTGGCAGGCACGGTGTGCCTGGACTCCGGAAGCAGCATGGCTTGTGGTACCAGGGATCAAACCCAGGTCCTTGCACTTGCCAGGCAAGCACTTAGACCACGGAGCTATTTTCCCAGCCTGACCCAACAACATTTCTACCATCTGTATTGATCAGTTTTTGCATATGAAAAGAAAGCCACAAAAAAATGACACAAATTTTTACTACACTTGAATCTGTTCAGAAATAGTGCGTTAGAGTTAATCATCTTATTAACATGAAATATGAGATGTAATTCAAGTTGTTAGATATGCTTTTTTCATTTTGGATATTGTTTCCATTGTCATTGGATGCAGTTCCACTGACATGGATTTTTTCCAGCAAGGTCAGCCTATCATCATCGTTGTCATCGTCTTCGTCTTCCTCTTTATTTGGTACAGGGTCTTCCTACACAGCTTGCACGTGTAGTGATCCTCCTGCCTCAGCCTCTCCAGTGCTTGGATTACAGGCCTTTGCCACCATGCCTGGTCTCATTGGCTGTCTCAGCACACCCAAGGATGGAGCTGGCGGACCTGTGGTGTGGGGGATCAGACCCTGGTCCCTGAACCTGCCTAAGCAGGCGCTTAGTCTGCTGAGCCATCTAGCCAACCCTTCCAGCGCATTCTTCACTCTCCTTGTTTACTTAGTCCAAAAGTTAATACTAATCTTTATACTAGTCTTGGCATACTCAAGTATAAAGGGAAATGGAAGAAAAGATCACAGTATATACTTGGAGACATCCAACAATAAACTTAGGCACGGTAAAAGAGAAAACTTGAGAAAATAATACATTGGAGTTTCATCTTTGTTCTGTCAAAGCTCTTGTTGTACTGTAGTATTCAGATCAATCCCGTCTCTCATTAGCCCTATAGCTGCGGATATTTAGCTAGACAGTAAATACTGAAGATTGCTTAACTGAGTGGTTATTTACGTATCATAATTGAGGATAGGACAGAGAGGAACTAGAAAGGATAGGAAAAGAAAAAAAAGGAAAAGATGAAGCAGAGTACTTGCCTTGTGCGTCACAAGACCCTGGATTCTTTCTCTAGCATCAGCAAAGGCTAGAAACAAAACAAACAGAAAAGGATCAGTTGCTTGGCTCTGCCCTTCAGACACACAGTGCACCATTCTGTGGTGACGCTTGTGGGAATGCAATTATCCTGTCTCCAGAGCCTCCGTGGGGCAGCTTTCGAGTTAAGAAACAAGCTAACCCCCAGGGACTGGGCAAAGAGACCCCCCCCTTGCTTGAGGAAGATAATCTCATGAATGTACTGAAAATATTTAACTTGAAGATTTTGCATGATAAGAAGCTTGATAATAGAAAACAGCTGAGAAGTGACTAAGTGTAGTAATAGATTTGTTTGGGATATTAATACAGAGCCATTTGTAGAAATAGTGTATGTGGATGCTCCATTTCGATAACATTTACTCCTTTTGAAATGAATGAAATTTTCATTGAATTTATTTATTTATTTATTTATTTATTTATTTATTTATTTATTTATTTATTTATTTCTGGAAACAGTTCAAGGAGGCATTTGTTTTTAGCTACAGTTGTGTTCTGTCTCCTTGACTGACTTATCTTTGAAGTATGGATTTTATAAATGTCTTTGCTCTTTCAAAGGCCAAGAGCATTTGTTTTCCAGGTTTCCTTATTTTACTCATGCATTTGGTTTCTGTGATAACACCAGACAAATAGACTTTCAGAGGAAAGAGAAAGAAGTATGGGTAGTGGCACCTCAGTTGCTCTGAGCCTTGAAGACCCAAGCTGTTGGCCAGCACCATCGTACCAGGCTGGACTTCTCTCATTCTCACCATTTTCATCTCTTACTTTACTGATGAATTCAGTGATATTGAAATCCTTTTACAGCATCCAATACTCCCCGTGTAAAAATAAGCTCACATGTTGGATGGTGACAGAATTTTACATGTATTTATTTGCTTCTAAAACCAATCTGCCTGATACATGGCTTATTTGATACCAAAGTCGTAATGATGATCTTGGAAAACACAACCTGTGTTCAAGGACACAGGTGGGGAGTGCTGGCATGACCAGTACCAGAAGCACACACCCAGGGTGGGGCCTGATGGCTACAGGACACTATCTAATCCTGAGTTACCAAGGAAAGATTCAATTATGTTCATTTGCAGTAATTAACTCAAAGAGAAGGCTAATGTACTTGAAAGAAGAATATAATCACTAGTAGATGTTAAAACAAAAATAATTCTCTTTATATTCTTTACCTAAACACAGGTCGTATTAACTAGAACACCTAATCCACTAAGCACTTTGGTAAACCCAAAATTCCATTACCCTGAAGGAGAACATACAATCACATTTTTATTTCACTGACAAGTACATTTATCTATAAAGCTAATGTTGAAAGCTGTTTGGTTTGGCCCATTAGCATGTAGAATTTTCTGTAAAAACCTGGCTTAATAAACTTGGCTCTTTAGAGTCTTTCACAATTCTCTGGATTAGGTTCATCCTTGTATTAGGTTTATATTGCTATCAAAACACCTAAAGTACTGGTCTGTTCACACGTCTTCCTGTTAAGACTCTGGATTTACATCTATTATGTTCCTCTTTTCCACTGTCTATCTTGTAAACTTGGCTGTTTTTCTGGCATCTAGAAAATCTTCAATAAATATCTGGAATCGTCACAAAATAGGAAACCTAATTAAAGAAATTTAAGTGACAGTTACTAACACACATGTACTTGTTTTCTTGTTTTTGATAGTGTTATTTTGTACATTGTTTTGTCTTCTGTGCTCCAAATAAACAACAGTAAACCAAAAGCAACTCTGGAATTTTTCTTTTTCAATAATGCACTGGGATCAAACCTAGGGGTGGGCAGACATTCTATCATCAAACCACATCACCGGTCCCTACATTTATTTTTAAGTTGGCAAATAATAATCATGCATGCGTGTTGTGCACGATATGTCATTTCCATAATGTGTACATTGTCGTTTCTGGAATTGAGGTTCTAACCAAAAGGTAGAGTAGGCTACTTGGGGATCATGCACCCAGCCGTTTCCTGGGTGAACTCTAGAGGAGTCTCTCCTCCCAGG